>CANXYC010153358.1:0-28768 GCA_948193065.1 Aleurites moluccanus | reverse complement strand
GCTCCTAAAAGGTTCGTAATTAGAACAGATTCAACCTATGTAAAAGGATTTATGAATCTAAATCTTAAAGAGGCTAGGCAAACTAGACTTTTAAGATTGCAAGAATGGTTTAGCTATTACAGGTTTGATATTGAATATATTCCTTCTGATAAAAATGTAATAACTGATTCTCTTTCTCGTGAATTGTTTAATGTTACAGATGGATCCTACTGCCAAAAACAAACTATGTTGGATCTGTAAAAGGGAGGGTCACACTCGAAAATAATGCACAAAGCAAGTTAAAAAAGGGAAGAAAGATCCCAAGAGTGATAACTCTGGTTCTTCAAGAACGAAATGAAAAATTATAGCATCAAAATATGTTATGTGCTGGATATGTAAATCTGAAGGACATATCTCTACAGAGTATTCTAAGAAGAAGCCAGCAAGTTCAAAAGAACTGGTTAGCCCAAAAAAGGTTAACGAGAAGCCCAAGGAGAAATCCTTGATTCAAAAGAATAAAGAGAAAATTCCTCTGGCGCCAAAAGCAAGAATCCCTGAAGATTTTTATGAAAAAACAGCAAAAAAATTGGGCCTTACTCCTGAACAAGTAAAAAGATTCACAGAAGAACTTCATCAAAATGATGAAGGTAATAGGGCTGCTATAGGAAGGCAGCAATGCCCAGCTCCTTCATAAGAGGGCAGCCATGATGGCTTAAAAAAGGCTAGTGGAAGTGCCAGTGATCCTTCAACGGTTCCAAACCAAAAGGCCAGTGAAAGTGCCAAGGAATCTAGAGTTCTAAACCAAAAGGCTTCTAAAAATGCCAGTGAACATTTAAAAGTTTCAAATCAAACTCCTTTATAGGAGGAGAGTTGTAAAAACTCTGGTGATCTGTTAGATCATAAATACAAGGTTAGTGAAAAGGTTAGTGAATCTTCATAGATTCCAAACCAAACTCGTAAAGACGATAAAGCTGAAAAAAGCTTTGAGGATGAGAATCCTGATTGTGATGACTTAAATTGGGATATTATTTTTTGGAACAACTGAATTCAAAAAACAGGAAATCTAACAATCTCCTAAGGAAGTTATAATGAAAGAATCTGAAAATGAATCTGATGACATTCATGAAGATCATAAGGGTAGATAACCCTAAGGTTTCAAATATCTACAAGGATGAAAATGCCTGGTACTTCATAAAGTACGACTATGGTCTTTCAAAAGACAGATCTATGCTGTGTTCTGGATTGCATGGAGGATTAGCCAAAAGAAACTTTAAGCAATTACAACACTTTACAGATGAAGTTGTTTCATATATTTCTTATTTAGAAAAACAACTTGAAATCTGCAAAAAGGATGAAGAAGATTTCCTTCAGTTAGTAATGGATAGGGATGGGCTTCTTGATGAAATGAGTTCATATATTTCGCCAGAAGTGGCCTGTACCAGAAAGATTAAGAAGGTGGACTCAATAGATCATTCTCTCAAAGAATGTTCTATGCTACACCCATACATCCATTGGCAAGGATATGGAGGTCTAAATCTGAGAATCCCCTCAGAAATGGCGAAAGATAGTCTCCGCTACACAGATGCAGGACTGACATAAATTATCGAGATTAATAGAAACGATAAAGATCTGTGTAAATCACTTCCAAATATTGTGCAAGAATCCTTAGAATTCTTAAGTTCAGACTCAAGAATAATTACCAGTTATATTATTAGCACAATTATGGATTGTGGTGAGGATGAAATTGTTCGTTATCCTTATCAAATTTGGGATCTTCATCCTGTTATAGTTAAAGAATTGTTTGAGCCATAGAAGATTAATAATCAGAACTTAAATTTTTATTTTACCATATATAAAGAAAACAAGATTATTACCCAAGCTGTGAGAATTGAAAATTTTAAAGCTAGCCTGGAGAAGGCAATCTATGCAAGTAATTATGTCCTTTTCGGAGATGGCAAAGTATTTGTTATAATCTGGTCCCAATATACTCCCATTACAAGAGTATTGTCCATGATTAAGGGATGAGAAGAAGCACAAAAATTGTTTATGAGACTAGTGGATTTAGATCCAAGTCTGGATTTCCAACCTGAAACCATGAAGGTCTGGAAGAAGGTTGCTCAGTTCAGAGAGCAATATGTTGCAGAACAAATTGGCTCTAGGTTATGCAGAACTAAGAGAAAGCATGGATGCCCCAGTCAGCAACTCACAGATGGAGTGACAAAAAATATCATCCATGATGTCAGCCTCAACATGATAATTGAGAAATTATTTTTCAGAAGTAGCTGCAAATATTAAAGCACTACAGACCAAAGTAGCTTTAAAATTTGTGATCCCGAAGAAAATAACTTATCCCCAGATAAGGACTGACTTCTTAGCTGTAAAAATTAAAGCAATCTTTGTCTTTATTTAATTATTGTAATGAATACAGCTAGAAAACAGTACTAGAGGCACCAGCTGTCTATTTAATTTTGAAATGTTGTAAAGCTGGCATACTATTACAGCTACCTATCTTAATTATTGTACTAGTTTTCTTTTGAGCTGGCAAACAGTAATACAGACACCAACTTAGTTTGTAAAATGTCTATATATACCCCTTCAGCTTATTGAAGAAGGGGAGTGAAATTAAATACAAAGTTTATTTAAGAATAATCTTTGTCAAGTCTTTATCTGTATAATAATTTTACTTCTATATATCTTTCATCCTTCAAAACGGTTTGATATCCAGGAGTGTTGCAGTAAGACCTAACAAAAAAAGGGCAGTAAGTCATATCCTCCATATATCTCTAAAGATATTGCTGGTGACAAGTTTGGAAAGAGGGCTAAAGCTGTTGAGAAAGCTTAGTGGACCCAGTCTACAAAGGTATATATTATAAATATTTTAATTTTATAATTAAACGTTTATGTCTTCCAATCGATCTACTAATAATAATTGGCTTAGAGGTCTAGCTTTAACTCAAGTTAGGAGGGAAGAGTTGAGTGCCAGTCTTAGACTGCATGATCCTTTCTTTCCTTTATATGAACAAAGAACAAGATAATTACCTATTGCTATAGAAAGGATTGAAAGACTTGAAAAACCTAATAGAAAAAATTTTGAACTTAAAAATTTTATAAACCAAGAATTTGAGTTTAATAATTTTCATTATTTATAAAGGCTTGGTGCTTTTGCATGTTTATTGGATGACCAGTAATTTTTCGAATTGCTCTTATCCTGATTGTCATCACCTAGATCATGATGTCGGTAAGGATCTTGTAATAGGATTATTAAATTCTATTATAAATCGTTTAGACTCTCTAAATAATTCTATAGATAAATTATTCAAAAATTTAGAAGAGTTGACTTTTAGACAAAGTGAATTTGAGGATTTTTTTTCTTGAAAACAAAGGCCCTTTAAAACTTGTTGGTAGCTCTTATTATCACAACGAGTATAAAAAGCTGAAAGAAATCGGAAATAAAAGAAAAACCCTTTAAAGATCTTTAGGAGTAGCTCTCTGTAATTCTGCTTCTTAACAGAGTAATTAGAGGGAGGACAAACTTACTTGAATGGTATCATAGCATAAAAAGAGGGGTTTTGGATTTCTTTGAAAGAGGTAGAGGACTTTTGGGGGTTAAAATAAAAATAACATGAGTTTTGGGCGGATAAGGACTGTCAGTGAAACTAAGTTAAAAGTTGAAAGATTTTTGTGTTATGTTTTAAAGTTTAAAGACAACAATGTGCATTAGTCAATACTTCAGAGATTACCAGCGAAATGATCCCTTTATAATCTAAATAATTAGTAAAAATTATTTTTTGAAATATATCAAATTTATAAAACTGTTATCAAAGTAAATATTTTTTTTATCATTCTTTATATGACCATATATGGTATTTAGAAAGAAAGATTATTATTTTTAGTTTAACTTTAGCGATAAATTGATATAATTATACTATATTATACTAACTCTATCTCTTTAGCTCAACTATATGCACATCATACAAATAGAAACTAGAAAATTAGAAAATTTCTATTTTTAATTTAACACTAATGGTAAAATATTTATCAGTAAGGTTTGTCTTAAACCTATGTATTAACTAAGTTAAGTAGTGAAATTTAAAATTATTATTTTTTAAAATATACAATAGTGTTAGAAATAAAAATATTAAAAAATTATTGTCATTATCTTGAAAAGTAATTTTGCTATAAGGATTAGCATTTTTTATTTTTTTTTTTGGCTTTTTAACTGTGTCTTCGCTAACTAATATAAATTTAGGAATTCTCTTCTAAAACAAGAATTTGTACTTATATATATTTGGCTTAAAAATTTATTTTTTTCCGAAGGATTCTCTTTAAACAAGGAGATGGACGAGATAGTGCTTTAATCTTTTAAAATGGGTCATTAATGCATCATTGGAGTCAATTTAATCTTCATTTTTTTTTTAGAAGTTGACGTATATATACTAGAGATCACTAGGGAGAAGATCAAGCAATATTTTCGATATTCAATTTTTATTTATATCTATAGCGAAGAGCATTTCAATAGGAGAATCAACAATTGCCCCTTTCCACCAAGAGCCCTGCTATAGTCAAATTGGTAACTTGAAATTTATTTAATTATATTCAAAAAAAGCTTATTAAAGACTCCTTTTCATCACAACTTATTCAAGAAATCAAGTTCAAGAATCCATTCAAAAACTTGTTGAATTGCTAGTAAATATTTATTAAGCATTAATTTATATTATATTTTATCCTTTCAATTCTATTATTATTTTATCGATTTCTTATTCTTATAAATGAATTGTAGGGATTTCTTAAAAATTTGAAAATGTCAGTGAGCACAAGTTTCATTCAATAATTTTATCTTATTAACTTTTAGAGAAGTCTTCGAATTAAGAGGTTTTTTCTCTATAACTTTTAAATAATTTTATAATTTGCAATAACACGTTTGACACATACTCACTGTCTTTCTATCTTCTGGATATTTAAGATTAGATTTGAACTGGATTTTGTTTATTCTGGTATGGCTTCATGTGAGTCCCTTTGCACATCTCTTTATATGACAGAGTTTGACATTGATTTTAATTTAATTGAATTTATTAAATCAGTGTCAAACTCTATGTTTAGTCATTGCTTGTTGATGTATCTGATTGAATTTGTAAATTGGATAGTAAACATTATATTCAAAGCGTAAAGATTTGACTCAAAATTATAAATTGAGAAAAATATCCATATGTGTTTAAGCAAATCACATCAAATTGTGAAGTTTTTTTATATACCATGTACACATTCGAAAATATAGGATGTAATGGTTTAAGCAAATAGCCTCGTTTTTTATGTTAGCCTTGTTTTGTTATGTAATGGAAGTTTGAATGTTGGGTTTTTATTTATTAATTTTTTTAAATGCAAAATTGGGTGACTTTTTTATTTGATTATATATGCTATATATGTAGAAGTACTGAGTCACATATCATTTGGCATAAAAATAAATTTTTTGCATATATATATATATATATATATATATATATATATATATATATATGATCTTCCTGCATATTTATTTGAATTTTTTTTAAAAAAAATCCAAGGATAACACAATGGATAGAAGTTGGATGCAACTGAAAAATATAATTTATCCTAAATATGTTAAAGGGGTAAAAAAATTTTTGAACACTGCATCAAAACATGCTGATTCTAGTGGTAAGATTCGATGCCTATGCAAGAATTGTAATAATTTTTACTTGAAGAACTTATCAGAAGTCAAGATAGACTTATTTTAGCATGAGATTCTTGAGGACTACACTCAATGGATACATCATGGAGAGAATTTTCAATTGAATGATGGTAATCAATTTGGTGATTCATTAGATGGTGGTTATGTTGAAAATCAAATAAGGGAAAAAGATGATGGTGTTTTTGAAATGCTTGGAGACCTTTGCAATGAAACTTTTGCAAAATTTTAAATGGAATAAGTCTTAGCCAATTATGACACAGATGGAGAAGTTGAGAAATTTGCTAGACTGTTGAATGATGCTCGGTGTGAATTTTACCTTGGTTATAAGAAATACTCAAAGATGTCTTTTCTTATCAAGATGCTTTTGTCACACCCCAAAACCAAAAGTGTGACGGTTCTAGGGTAAGGGTAGGCTTAAGACCACCATAAACCATAGAACTCAAATATGGATCAACAATTATCAATAATATTTTACAACTATGCAAAATACTTCAATATATAGATAATCTATCAATATAATATTACTTGTTCCTTATCGATCAAAAGACAAAATATCATCATCAATAAGGAATAAGGATTACCAATAAGCTAAATTATATCTTAATTCTAATGCAATTCAATCTACGGAGTTTCTACGATTAGTATTCCAAAATAATACAAAATATCATATAATTATCAAGTCAATATATTAGCTTCCTGAAGAGAGAAAAACAATTAAGAAGATCTATCTATCCTGTCAACATATTCTCTAGCACCTGAAATCCATAATAGAAGAAAAAGAATGAGTCGAAAACTAAATAAGTTATAGAAATACAATAATATTTAGGGTTTTACATTGATTAATCAAAGAATAGATCGAATTCAATATGTATATATATAACAACAGTAAAAATGGTTTATGAACAATAAGAATACATTTAATGATATATATATATATATATATATATATATATATATATATATGCCTACAAAGAAATGATACCCATCAATGAGACGATAGAACAATCATCATATCCACACCTGTCACGACCCATTTCTGGATCGAGACGGTCCTAGGACGCGGGAGATGCCGATGCAACCGGTACCTGTAGAACTCATTAATCACATCAATCCTATAACAATATTGTAGCGAAAATATATCTTACTCATCATCAATTACATAAAAGAATATATGTATATATATAACCATTCACTCACATAAACACCATTCATTCTCTCACTCTATCATTCATTATGTAACTCTTTGTAAATACCATAATCATATCATTAATAATCTCCAATACTCCCATACATACATGTTCATACTCTAACTATACCATATAAAACCCATGGAGTTACTAGGATATGAACATACAATATAATACAGTGTTCATAATATTACACTGACACAAGATCTGAAGAATCTACAGAGAGCCAAAAGAGCTGGGATATCTGCCTCATACTCTGCACCTGAAAGGGCAAACAGTGAGAGGGTGAGTATATATGATACTTAGTGAATCTAATATGCATCGATAAATAACAGATGATGGAATATCAATAAGCAGTAGGTAGATGAAATAAATGGATCAATCTGCTCAGAATGTCTGAAATATAGAATCAAGTATAGAATATGACTGTAAGTAAACAACCATAATAATGAAGCACATATCACATGGACAAGATGGAAATGATAGATATAGAGCCATGAAATGCATAGAAATGTGTCAAGCACAAATCACTATATATATAAACATAAGACTGTACGGGTCTTATGACTAGGACATCCCTTCCTAGTACAGGGTATCAATCAATATAATGTGTATAAGGCCGACAGCATAAACTCACTACCCTGTCGGAATGGCAGCTCTGTCAAATCACCTCAGAGTCAATAGAAGCAATAAACACATCAATAGATACTATATCAAACTAATGGCATCGACAAGTATCAATAACTCATTAGAATCAATTTAATGAGTATAAAGTCAATAAGACATCAGTAATAATTGATAAAACAATGACCAAATGTCTAATGACAAAAAATGAGAACAATATATTTTAGTCATTTGTGGCAAAAAAAGTTGACGCAATTGGCATGCCATTGTCACTGGCGACGGTGGCATTCAAATGGTTGGCCTACGAATTTTTCGGCATAGTTTTGGTGCAATATGGACATTTTCCTAATTATCAATAAATATACACATGGAAAGAAATTTATAGGCAACAACCATAACTCAATAATCTTCAACAATTGAATCAAATAGACAAGGAAACACAACCTAAAAGCATGAACAAAAACTTAGGCATTTTGCACAATTAGGGTTCAGCCAAAATGGCCATTTTGCATATGGATTACAAATTTCATTCTAACAATTTAGGTAAGTAATTTGATGCATAAAAGACTCACCTAGCACTCCAAATTACCTAGCAAAATAGCTTTGCCACCCAATTCCTCAATTCCTCGATATAGGCCAAAATCGGCTATTTTCTCCGATCGAATTTTCTACAACAATACGAGCATCAATTAAACACCAATTAATACTGAATTAACCTATTCTATAGCCAATTTACATATCCTAACTCATATGCATAAAATCAAACCTTACAACTTCACTTTAGGGTTTGAAAATTGGGGAAAATTGCTTAATGCATCAATTGATGCAATTAAACCATTTACCCAATCCTAACAACATCTAAACAACCTAATTAAACCATAAAATCAAACAAATAAACATTTTACACAATTTATCTCTTTTGGCCAAAATCCAATTTGTGGTGTTCTTGAATTTTTCTTGAATTTTTATGGTTGATTTTGATGGATAATGGTTTGTATGGTTTTAAATTCAAGTTTCCAACAACTTCCTTTCACAAATCAAAGAAAAAAATCAATTGGAAGAAGAAGAAAATGGCTACGGTTGATGAAGAACAAAATGTAGAAATTTTTGTTCTAATTCTTGCTTATATAATAAGATAAAAATGGCAAATTACCCTTTTGGTCCTCAAATTTTTCATAATTTGCTTTTGGTCCTTTTTCGCTCGGTAATTTATTCCGATAATTTCGTTGGGAATTGAAATTCAAAGTGAATATTCAAACATCTTATTTTTATTAATACTACTTAATAAAAATAGTTTTAGAGCCGTTCTGAAACTCAGACTATCGAATTTTCACTATTCCACGAAAATTCCCTTTATTTACGGTTTTGCCATTCCTTACTTCATCAGTGTTCTTAAATATTTTCTCATATTTATTTTTACTGTATTCACACATGAATATACATTATCATTTACCCTCAATCCAAATTCAGAAATTCATCTGTCGACCGTACTGCTATTTTTCGGCAGCGATATCGGTACAGACGATTTTCGAAAAATTCTCTCGTTCGCTCTAACTGAGTTTCTAAAATTAACCTTAGTCAGTTTGATAATTTTAATTCATATACTGAGAATTTTATTCACAAAAACTTATTATGCATATTTTTAGGGTATTACACTCTACCCTCCTTAAAAAAAAATTCGTCATCGAATTTCAAATAAACATGAATCTCAAGATTGGAGCAAGAACGAACACTTGACTTTTATATTTTATTCATTCTCTCATATACACTTTTCCATATACTGATTTCTTCATAATATTCTTGCCATTGAAATTTCTTTATTCTGAAATTATTATACTTGACGATTTACACTTTCTATTGGCTCTACTCTTACGACATTTCTTCATTAACATCAATAATTTGTACTTCAATACTTAGAATAATTCTGGTAAATAATTCCATAGCATTCAGATATGGAATACCAAGTAACATGGAATCTTTATCTTTTGAACATCTTTCCTTAACTTCTTAAGAATTGGATACTAAAGTTTGTGTTACTTAAACATCATTAATTAACAATAACTTAACCTAGAATTGGGCTATCAGAGCCAGGTTTCAATTCTGGGATCCAAAACCAACTCCATACCCAAATCAATTATCTAAACTGGCATATTCAATAGGTGCCTATATACTCCTCAATTTCAAACTCTATCTCTCTATCAGGATAACCCTGATATCTCCTCAAGAAAAGACATCAAAGAACTCTTAGACCACAGGTATCTGATCAACCCAATTAAAGTCTTTTACATATTTACTAGTATACTAGATACGCTGCACTATTCCTTCTTTATCATCTTTCTAGCCTGAACAACAGGAATGAAACTACTTCTTGATTCATACTTATCACTTTGGAATCCAAATTCTAGCATCCGGAATTTGACTTTCTTCTCATAATAATCAATAACTGCTCAATATGCAGTTAACTAATTCATACCAAGTATTACATTAAGTTGCACACAGACAACTCTATCACATTAGCACATAAAAAGGTCATTATCAATTTCAATAACACATCTCTAAGGACACATTCAATAGTTATCTTTCTCTATTTAACTGTGATGCAAATAAAAAAATGTATGACACTAGAGTCAAACAATGCATTTGTTATATCATTTTGTATTAAAATCATACCTATATCTGCATTATTAGATCTCTGTGTCTCCTGGGTGTTAACAGTAAAAACTTTTCCTTGGCCTCTACCTGCTGGGGCCTGACCACTACCAGATGCCTGGCCTCTGCCTCTGCCCCTACCAGGAGCCTCTCTAGTCACATTATGACTAATTTGTACTGTAGGCTGAGGCTTTGCAGCAGATGGCTGTTGATCATCCCATAAGGGACATCTGCTAATATAATGACCATGTTGCCCACACTTCAGGAAAGCACCTGTCTGCCTACAGCACTCCCCTCCATGCCTTCTGCCACAAAAATCACAAATGAATATACTAGGCATCTGAGTAATAGGTCTAGAAGAATCCTGTGAATATGAAGGTATAGACTGCACCACTAGAGATCCATTACTTTGAATCCTTCTCCTCTGACTACCAGATGGAGGTCTCTGATCAAATCGAGGCACTGGCTCAATCAATCTAGGCTAGGAGTTGTTATCCCCCCGCCTACTCTGGGATCTTGGTCCTCCTTTCCTCTTCTGATCTCTCTTATCCCTCTATGCCTTATACTTTTCTTCCATCTGTGTAGCTTTGTCGATAACTATCATCAAAGATGTAAACTCTGTGGCAATTAAGGCATTGTGAAACGAGGCATGTAATCCTCTCCTAAACCTGTTGATCAAGTCAGCCTTAGTAGGAATAATGTGAGTAGTATATCAACTTAGTCTAATGAACTCCTCTACATACTCCTCTACAGTCCTATCTCCCTACACTAATTGTTCAAACTGAATCAAGTTTCGGGTCTTCACTCCCTCTGTAATAAACTCATCAATCAACCCCTGACAAAACTTAGCCCATGAGGGTGGATGCCCACCATATAGTCTGGGCTCCATCTTCCTCAAAAACCAAGCCCATGCCTTCCCTTTTAACAACAACCCAACCAGCTCAACAGCTTTAAGATCAGAGCAAGGTAGTCTCCTAACTACCTTCTCAACCTTTTCTAGAAAATCCACTAGATCACTGCCTCTGTCGCCTCTAAACTCGAGCAGGTTTAGCTTCAGAAAGCTAAACATAGACACTTTGCCCTCATCTATAACTTTGCGGCCTCCCTACACAATAAGCTCCTTAAGAACCACAACTGGATGTACAGGAGCTGGAGCGACTAGTACTGCAACAGGTGCAACAGGGGGTGGCACTGCTGCTGGTACTAGAGGTGACGGTACATTCCGTCATTCCTGCCTCAACTCTGCTAGCTCCTTATATAGATCCATCATCCCCCTCATTATCTCATATCTCTAGGGATCATCAGTCCTCTCTGTATCCCCTATAGACCGACGGGATCTAGACGGTCCCTCAGAAACAGAAATCTCCCTGACCAGGGACTCATTAGAGGCTATTTATACCTCATTGGTACCTCCATCTCCGCCATCAGACATCTCTATAAAACTATCAAAAAAACATAACACGTACTCAGTATATTACAGAAACGCATAATACTTACACATATTTGACGAATATAACAAATGATGTTACAGGAATTCCTATGCTCCATGGTTCTCTTACCTCTACCCATACTATACTTATTTACTATTTCTCTATAGCCTATGCTCTGTTATCTATAAGCCTAGTGCTTTGATACCACCTCTGTCACTACCCATTTTCAGATCGCGACTTTCCTAGGGTGCGGGAGATCCCGAGGTGACTGACACCCGTAGAACCCATCAATCACATCAATCCTATAACAATATTGCAGCATAAATATATCTTACTCATCATCAATCACATAAAAGAATATATATATATATATATAACCATTCACTCACATAAACACCATTCATTCTCTCACTCTATCATTCATTATGTAACTCTCTGTAAATACCATAATTATATCATTAATAATCTCCAATATTCCCATACATATATGTTCATACTCTAACTATACCATACAAAACCCATGGAGCAGCTAAGATATGAATATACAAAATAATACAGTGTTCATAATATTACACTGACACAAGATCTGTAGAATCCATAGAGAGCCAAAAGAGTTGGGATATCTGCCTCCTACTCTGCACCTGAGACGGCAAATAGTGAGAGGGTGAGTATATATGATACTCAGTGAATCTAATATGTATCGACAAATAACAGATGATGGAATATCAATAAGCAGTAGGCATATGAAATAAATGGAAGAATGTCTGAAATATAGAATCAAGTACAGATTATGACTGTAGGTAAACAATCATAACAATGAAGCACATATCACATGGACAAGATGGAAATGACAGATATAGAGCCATGAAACGCATAGAAATGTGCCAAGCACAAATCAATATATATATATATATATATATATATATATATATATATATATATATATATATATATATAAAAAAAAGACTGTAAGGGTCTTATGACTAAGACAGCACTGTCTAGTAGAGGCTATCAATCTATATATTGTGCACAAGGCCGACAACATGAACTCACTACCTTGTCGGAACGACAGCTCTGTCAAAGCACCTCAGAGTCAATAGAAGCAATAAATACATCAATAGATACCATATCAAACTAATAGCATCGACAAGTATCAATAACTCATTAGAATCAATTTAATGAGCATAAAGTCAATAAGACATCAATAATAATTGATAAAACAATGACCAAAGGTCTAACGACCAAAAATGGGAACAAACATATTTTGGTCATTTGCGGCCAAAAAGTTGACGCAATTGGCATGCCATTGTCGCTGGCGACGGTGGCATTCAAATGGTTGGCCTACAGATTTTTTCGGCATGGTTTTGGTGCAATATGGATATTTTCCCAATTAGCAATAAACATACACATGGAAAGCAATTAATAGGCAATAACCACAACTTAATAATCTTCAACAATTGAATCAAATAGGCAAGGAAACACAAGCCAAAAGCATGAACAAAAACTTAGGCATTTTGCACAATTAGGGTTCGGCCAAAATGGCCATTTTGCATATGGATACCAAATTTCATTCTAACAATTTAGGCAAGTAATTTGATGCATATAAGACTCACCTAGCACTCCAAATCACCTAGCAAAATAGCTTTGCCACCCAATTCCTCGATATGGGCCAAAATCGTTGATTTTCTCCGATCGAATTTTCTACAATAATACGAGCATCAATTAAACACAAATTAATACCCAATTAACTTAGTCTATAGCCAATTTACACATCCTAACTCATATGCATAAAATCAAACCTTACAACTTCACTTTAGGGTTTGAAAATTGGGAAAAATTGCTTAATGCATCAATTGAAGCAATTAAACCATTTACCCAATCCTAACAACATCTAAACAACCTAATTAAACCATAAAATCAAACAAATAAACATTTTACACAATTTACCTCTTTTGGCCGAAATCCAATTTGTGGTGTTCTTGAATTTTCCTTGAATTTCTATTGTTGATTTTGATGGATAATGGTTTGTATGGTTTTAAATTCAAGTTTCCAACAACTTCCTTTCACAAATCAAAGAAAAAAATCAATTGGAAGAAGAAGAAAATGGCTACGGTTGATGAAGAACAAAATGCAGAATTTTTTGTCCTAATTCTTGCTTATATAATAAGACAAAAATGGCAAATTACCCTTTTGGTCCTCAAATTTTTTATAATTTGCTTTTGGTTCTTTTTCGCTCGGTAATTTATTCTGATAATTTCGTCGGGAATTGGAATTCAAAGTGAATGTTCAAACATCTTATTTTTATTAATATTATTTAATAAAAATAGTTTCAGAGCCATTCTGAAACTCAGATTGTCTAATTTCCATTATTCCCCGAAAATTTTCTTTATTTACGATTTTGCCATTGCTTACTTTATCAGTGTTCTTAAACATTTTCTCATATTTATTTTTACTGTATTCACACATAAGTATACATTATCATTTACCCTCAATCCAAATTCAGAAATTCATCCGTCGATCATACTGCTATTTTTCGGAAGCGATATCAGTATCGATGATTTTCAAAAAAATTTCTCGTTTTCACTCTAACTGAGTTTCTAAAATTATCTTTATCCATTTTGATAATTTTAATCTATATACTGAGAATTTTATTTACAAAAAACTTGTTATGCATATTTTTAGGGTATTACAATACCATCCATCCATCGAGATACTACAATTTCAAATTATGCATACGTTTGATAAGAACATACGTCCCAGGGCCAATAGGTCTCCCCTAGGTAAGGCCACTAATACAATTTGACCTTATCAGCTAGGTCATTGGTGCACACAATCCAATGATTTCTCCCTCATTGAAGGGCGTTCTAAATCGTCAATAGCCATACAATCGATACAAGGAACAATGGGTGGATCTAGAGACCTTACATTATCAATATGATTAACAATATTCAATAGGTTTTCAATAATTGCATATGACCCAAATGGTATTTCAAAGGTAATAGATTTCAATGATGACCTAAGGCTCAATGACATTACAATATCAAATTAATAATGCTCAATATGAAATTTAGTCCAAGAATAATGACTAAACTTCATTCAAGAACAATATTAACAAATGTGGATTTCATAATAAAGAACAAATTATCCCATAACTTACCTCAAATCCAAAGCAATTAGCCCAACTATCACCTCAATCAATAATCCTTAGATCCTTGAGTTCACTTAGCCTAAAACAACAAATTCCTAAAAATGGGTATATTAGGGTTTCCTCCCCCAAAGCCATAACACAAAGAATTCTAGGATTTTATACCCCTTAGTACTCAATAAAATGATTTTTAATACCAATAAATGAAAAGTTGTGGAAATTATGAAAAAGAATTACTATTCACCATACTATTCTCATAAAACCATTAAATCTCACAACTCTCATATCAACCATAATCAATGGCAATAAATGCTCATAAAAGACTACTTACAATCTATAAACAATTAATCTAACAATGCCATAATTCATAAAAAACTATAAAAGCAAGGATTTAGGATTTATCTTCAAAACCCTAACAAGAGATTTCTTGAGAAGAGAAGCCCTTGAAGTGATTTGATGCCTTTAAATGTGTTTCCCATAAAGAATCCTTGAAGAAAATGGTTATTTAGATGATCAAAGAGTAATAGGGAAGATTAGTTGAGCATTGGGGAAGAAATGAGAAGAAGAAGAAAAAGAAGAAATATATGGTTTTTGGTTTTCAAAAATATGAAATTGACTTCTATATATAGAGCTCGGAGTTTCATGCCCGCGAAAAATAAGTTTCATGCACATGAAGGATACATTCACGCCCATGAACAACAAAAAGTCAATTTCTCATATTTAGACAGAGAGCAAAATAATGACCGTGATAAGGGTTCACGCCCGTGAAAGAAAGCAAATTCATAGCTGTGATAAGAATTCATGCCCGTAAAAGAACAAGGTTAATTCACATTAAGGTAATGTAATGCCCTAGAAAGTCTTATCTGGTATGCATGATTTAATTCTTAGTTTATGATTTAAAGGCATTGAACTGATGGGAAATAATTTTAGAGACACAGTTAGAAAATAAATGAATTACTTTTCCGAAAACCGTCGGTTTCGAGAACACTACCGAAAAAATAGCAGTCCGGGCAATAGTTGAATTTCTGACTCTGACTAGGGGATAAAGGATCACATAAATGCATGTGTAATTATGGTAAAAATAAAGAAGTGAAAAACATTTAGAAACACTGAAAAAGTAAGTGAGGGCAAAATAGTAAATAAATAAAACTTTGAGGGGCATAGTAGAAATGGGTCTGTCTGGGTTTCAGAATGACTCTGAAACTATTTTTATAAATAAGTATAAATAAAATAAGCCTTTAGATTCCCTACTTTGAAATCTAATTCTCAACAGAATTGTCAGAATAAATTACAAAAGAAGTTGAGGCCAAAGTATGAATACTTGAAAGTTTAATGATCAAAATGTAACTAGCCACTTTTGCTTAATATTTAAGAATGCCTTAGAATTATTTCGCATCATTTTCTTCTTCTTGCTATGGTGGCCGAACCATTTCTTCCATCTCCTCCTCCATTTCTTCTTCATTTTCAACCAAAAATTCTTAAGAAAACTTGGAATTTAGCTTGGTTCTTCAATTTCCAACTCATTTCTTTCATGGAATCACAAAGGAAACTAAGGAATCTTTGAAGAGAAAATTTTGGTGGAGAGCTCCATTTAAGGTAACCAATTGATTTGTTTAGTTTTGTGGTTGTTTTAGATGATTTAGATAATGAATTAGATGGGTATGGTATTAGATTACATCAATTGATGCATTTGAATCATTTTCCCTAATTTTCAAACCCTAATGGAAGTTGTATGATTTGGCTTGATGAATTAGTCTTAGTTTATGTTATTTAAGCTTATAATATATTAAGTGGAGGCTAATGGATGATGAATTTGTGATTGGTTTGGTGTAGAAAATCAAGATTTCACAAGTTATGCATATTGACTCCTTTGAAGCTTTTGGTGGGAAATCAATTTTCCTAAGTAATTTGGAGTGTTAGGTGAGTTTAATATGCATCATTTATCATGTCTTAAGCATTGAATTTTGATTTGGAAACCATATATGAAAACCATGTTTTGGCCGAACCCATTAACACTATTCATGCCTATGTTTTTGTTTGACTTTTTCCTTTGTATTCCTTAGCCAATTTGATTCTTTAAATATTGTTTATTGTTGTATAATTGTTCCCTATTGTGATACCTTGATTGTGGCTTTGTTGTTGATTGAATGGGCAATGCCAACTTTGCGCCAAAACCTAACCTAATGGCTTGCCCTATTATGCCCACCATATGTTTGATGAAATGCCTAGTTGTTTTTCCATTGGCCTATCATTCCTTCATCCATAGGCCTACCAATTTGAATGCCATTGTCGCCAACGACATTGACATACCAAGTATGCCTACCATTTGGCAATGTATAACCAATCTTTATTCCATACCTTTGTTGTTTACCAAACCATTTACCATTGTATAACTATTGCTTATTGTTATTCCTTTGATCTAATTGCTACTTGAAATGACTTATATTGAGATAATTAATATTGGTGATATCATTGTTGTATAATGATATCTAATGATATGTTTCACTCTTGTATTGACCCTAATATAGCTTGACAGAGCTCCCGCTCTAACAGGGTAGTGGGTACATATTGTTGGTAATGTGCACATTGTTTACTAATGCCCTAGCTGGTAAGGGTTTTGGTCCTAGCCATAATATCTTATCAGTCTTATGCTTATTGATATTGATATGAGATTCACTGTATGTTTACATATAATCCCTATTGTTCTTGCCCTTTATATGTCTTTCCATATTATCCCAAACCTTTGATATGACTATTGACCATTCTGTCATCACCTATTATTGATTATGTAATATGATAATATTGATATATTGACATCATTGTTTCATCTGTTATCAACTATTATTTATCCAAACTACATTCATTGGCAATGCATATTAGATTCATTGAGTATCTTAAATACTCACCCCTTTTCCTTATTTACCCATTTCAGGTGCTGACTAGATAGCAAAATCCCAATTTTAGACTCTCTGCGGATTCCTACAATCTTTTGTTATCAATGTAATTATTCTGAATACTGTATTTTGATGTTCATAATCTAGCTGCTCCATGGGGTATGTATGGGTTAGTTAGGATATGAACATGGTTGTATAATATTATATGATATATTTGAGTGTTGATATGATATGTGATGATGGATGTTACAGCAAACAACATAATTACAGACAGTTTATAGAATTGCAAAATGAATAGTAACTAAGTAAATGGATTAATTATTTGATGGTTATAGATATTACATGTGATACTGGGTTCTATGGGTGCCGGTCGCCATTGGCATCTCCTGCATCCTAGGACCGTCGTGATCCGGAAATGGGTAGTGACAGAGGTGGTATCAGAGCATTAGGTTATAGACATCAGAGTTCTATGTTACAGATGAATGGTACTTAAATTACAGAGGAATAGTGACTAAGTATAGAATGGGTAGAATTAAATAAACCATGGAGTATAGGAATTCTTGTATCGTCTTTTGTTGTATTCGTCTGATATGTATTAGTATTCTACATTTTTGTAATATATTGAGTATGTTTCCTATTTTTCTGACAGATTATAGAGATGTCTGATGATAGGGACAAAGATACCAGGGAGGCAGAGGTAGCCTCCAATGAGTTGCTAGTCAGAGAGGATTTAGTTTTAAAGGGTTCGTCCAGATCTCGATGGACTATAGAGGATACAGAGAGTTGAGATGGTGAGGGGATGATGGAGTTGCGCAAGGAATTGGCAGGTTTGAGGTTGGAATGTTAGAATGTGTCACCACCACCAATTCCAGTAGCAATGCCCCCAACTTTTGCACCAGAGGTAGTGCCAATTGCACCGGCTCCTATACAACTAGTTGGGGTTCCTGAGGAGCCTGCTGTATAGGGAGGCCGCAGAGTTTCTGAGGAGAGTGGAGTGTCTATGTTTAATTTTCTGAAGCTAAACTTACCAGAGTTCATGGGAGATAGAGGCAGTGATCCAATAGATTTTCTGGAGGAGGTTGAGAAGGTAGTTAGGAGACTACTTTGTTCTGACATTAGAGCTGTGGAGTTAGTTGGCTTATTGCTGAAGGGGAAAGCTTGGACTTGATTTTCCCGTAGGATAGAGCCTAGACTATATGGTGAGCATCATCCTACATGGGTTGAGTTTCGTCAGGGATTGATTAATGAGTGTATTACAGAGGGAGTGAAGACCTAAAATATGATACAGTTTGAGCAGGAAAATAGATCAGTAGAGGAGTATGCAGAGGAGTTCATCAGGTTGAGTAGGTACGCTACTCATATTGTTCCTACTGAGGAGGATTTGATCAGCAGGTTCAGGAGAGGGTTACATGCTTCGCTTCATAATGCACTATTGGCTACGAAATTTATATCTTTGATGACAGTTATCGACAAAGCTACTCAAATGGAAGGGAAATATAAGATAGAGAGGGCTAAGAGGGATCAGAAGAGAAAAGGGGGTCCTGGAGCACATAGTAGGAGGGGGGAGAGCAACTCCTAGCCTAGACAGGTAGAGGCAGTGCTTCTATTTGATCAACGACCTTCATCGGGTAGTCAGAGGAGGAGGGTTCAGAGTAGGGGGGTTCTTTTAGATCAGCTGCACAGATGCCTAGTATGCCTATCTATAGATTTTGTGTAGAAGGCACGGAGGGGAGTGCTGGCATCAGACAGGTGCTTGCCTGAGATGTGGACAGCATGGTCACTATGTTAGCAGATGTCCTTTACGGGGTGAGCAACAACCATCTACTTCAGTTTCTCAGCCTACAGTACAGATGAGACAGAATGTAGTCAGAGAGGCTTCCGGTAGAGGCAGAGGGAAAGGAGGACAGGTTCTCAATAGTAGTCAGGCCTTAGCAGGTAGAAGTCAGGGGCAAGTATTTGCAGTCAATACAAAGGAGGCAGAGAGATAAGTCAATGTGGTTACAGGTACTATTCTGATTTAGAATGAAATTGTTGATGCCTTATTTGATTCTGGTGCTACGCATTCCTTTGTGTCACCTCAGTTTGCACCTAAATTAAATAAGGAAAGGAAATTGTTAAATGTGCCTTTAGTGATAGCTACACCGATGGATGGAAGTATAGATGTGGATTACTACTATCCTGATTGTGTGATTGAAATTAATGACAACATATTGCGTGTTGATTTGATAGAATTGCTAGTGTTAGAGCTAGATGTTATTCTAGGTATGGATTGGCTTACAACACATCGTGCAGTCATTGATTATTATGAGAAGAAGGTTAGATTTCAGCCTGAGGGGCAGCCAAAGTTTGAATTTCTAGGTGATAGATGAGAGTTCAGAGTTAATCTTATTTTTTCTATCCAGGCTAGAAGGATGATAGGGAAAGGCTGTTCAGCTTATTTGGCTCATCTATTAGATGTGCAGAAGTTTTCTGTAGAGCTTGATTAGATACCTATAATTTAGGAGTTTCCTGATGTGTTTCCTGAAGAGTTGCCAGGATTTTCCCCAGATAGGGAGATCGAGTTTGAGATTGAGGTGTATCCAGGCACCGATCCAATATCCATTCCTCCTTACAGAATGGCACCAGCAGAACTGAAGGAATTAAAGATGCAGTTGCAAGAGATATTGGATAGAGGATTCATTAGACTGAGTAGTTCTCCTTGGGGTGCTCCAGTGTTGTTTATAAAGAAGAAGGATGGCTCCTTGAGAATGTGCATTGATTATAGGCAGCTGAACAAGGTGACAATGAATAACAAGTATTCATTGCCACGAATAGGTGACCTGTTTGATCAGTTACAAGGTGCCAGTCATTTCTCGAAGATTGATATGAGATCTGGGTATCTCCAGTTGAAAACTAAGAAGGGTGATGTACCTAAGACTGCTTGCAGAACCCAATATATATATTATGAGTTCTTGGTGTTGTCATTCAGGTTGACTAATGCACTGGCTGTATTTATGAATATGATGAACAGGGTGTTCAGGCCATTTTTGGATAAGTTTGTCATAGTGTTCATTGATGACATCCTTATCTATTCTAGGGGTGAATAGGAGCATGCAGAGCATCTGAGGATTGTATTGCAGACACTTCGAGAGCATCAGTTGTATGTTAAGCTATCTAAATGCCAGTTCTAGCTAACCAAAATGTGTTTCCTTGGGCATGTGATTTATAAGGATGGTATTAGGGTGGATCCTTAGAAGATTAAAGTAGTTGTGAATTGGCTTTAGCCTACCAGTGTTTCTGAAGTCCGTAGTTTTCTGGGTATGGCAGGATATTATAAACGGTTTGTGAAGGATTTCTCAAGAATTGCAGCTCTATTGACTAAGCTGACTCGAAAACAGGAGCATTTTCTATGGACTGATGAGTGTGAGAGCAATTTTCAGACTTTGAAGTCCTGCCTCACGAGTGCTCCAATGTTAGCATTACCAGCAGAGGGTGAGAACTTTACTGTATACTGTGATGCTTCCCGAGTTGGATTGGGTGTGTGTTGATGCAAAACAAGAGAGTGATTACTTATTCTTCTCATCAGTTAAAGAAGAATGAAGCGAATTATCCGACATATGATCTAGAGATGGCAGTTGTGGTCTTTGCACTGAAGATTTAGAGGCATTATCTGTATGGGTCTAAATGTGAGATATAAACTAATCATAAGAGTTTATAGTATATATTTCAGCAGAAGTATCTGAATCTTCGTCAGTATAGATGGGTGGAGTTACTTAAGCATTATGATTGTGAAATCCTTTACGATCTGGGCAAAACTAATGTAGTAGTCGATGCATTGAGCCGGAAGTTTATGGGTAGTCAAGCTTATATTTCAATTGACAGGAGACCCTTGATCCGCGAGATGGGGGAGTTAGTTGATTTACGTATGGAGTTGGATTTGGGATTCCAGGAAGTCACTGTTGATTGATGACATTAAAGTGGCTCAAGATAGGGATCTGTATCTACTGAAGCTTAAGAAAGATGTACATAATGGCAAGATGACATAGTTTACAGTGGAGGATAATGTACTGAAGTATATGAAACAGATATGTGTTCCTGATATTAATGGGCTGCGAGATCGGATTATAAGAGAGGCTCATTGTTCTTCATACAGTATACATCTAGGACATCTAGGGATTACCTAGATGTACCATGATTTGAGGGATGTGTATTGGTGTCCTGGTATGAAGAGAGATGTAGCTCAGTTTATCTCTAAATGCTTAACCTATCAGCAGGTGAAGTTTAAGCATCAGAAGCCATCTGGGTTGCTTCAGGAGATTGAGTTGCCATAGTGGAAATGGGAGTAGGTTTCCATGGATTTTATAGTTGGTCTACCAAAGACTACAAGGGCTTATGACTCCATATAGGTTATTGTAGATCGGTTAACAAAATCTACTCATTTTCTGGAGGTTAAAACCAGCTATTCGGCAGCTCAATATGCACAGTTATATGTGGACAAAATTGTGCGACTTCATGGACTTCCTTTGATAATCATATCGGATAGAGGTACACAGTTCACTTCACGATTTTGGCAGAAATTTCAGGAGGCTATGGGTACTCAGTTACTGTTCATTACTGCTTTTCATCCACAAACTGATGGGCAGTCGGAGAGGACAATCCAGATATTAGAAGATATACTTCGATTGTGTGTTCTAGATTTCAAAGGTAACTGGGATCAATATTTGCCATTGATTGAATTTTCATACAGTAATAGCTATCACTCTTCTATTGGTGTGGCTCCATATGAAGTGCTATATGGTAGGAAGTTTAGATCTCTAGTATGCTGAGTGGAACCAGGGGAGAAGCAGCGAGAGGGTCTAGAGTTTATCAAGGAAACAATAGAAAAGGTGCCAATGATTAGAGATCGGATGAAGACTGCCTTCAGTAGGCAGAAGAGCTATGCTGATCTGAAGCGGAAGGATGTATATTTTGCAGTTGGTGACTATGTCTTCCTTAAGATCTCACCGATGAGAGGTGTTATGAGATTTGGGAAAAAGGGAAAGTTGTCACCAAGATTTATAGGTCCATTTGAGATTCTCGAGAAGATTGGCAATATGGCCTATAGATTGGTTCTTCCACCTAATCTGAGCCATGTTCATTCGGTATTCCTTATTTCCATGTTGCGAAAGTATGTGTCAGACCCGTCATATGTATTGGAGATGCAGAATGTGGGACTTAACGAGGACTTGTCGTATGAGGAGCTTCTAGTGGAGATAGTTGATCGACAAGTCAGGCAGTTGCGGAATAAGGATATTCCAATGGTGAAAGTGCTCTGGAGGAACCAGTCGATGGAGGAGTGCACTTAGGAGAGCGAACAGGAGATGAAGGACAGATATTCATTCTTGTTCCATCAATGAGGTATGTATTTAATTTAAATTTGAGGACGAATTTATTTGAAGGGGGTAGAATGTAATGCCCTAGAAAGTCTTATCTTGTATGCATGATTTAATTCTTAGTTTATGATTTAAAGGCATTGAAATGATGAGAAATAATTTTAGAGACACAGTTAGAAAACAAATGAATTACTTTTCTGGAAATCGTTGCTGTCGGGAACACTGCCGTGAAAATAGCAATCCAGGCAATAGTTGAATTTCTTATTCTGACTAGGGGGTAAAGGATCACATAAATGCATGTGCAATCATGGTAAAAAGAAAGAGGTTAAAAACATCTAAGAACACTGAAAAAGTAAGTGATGGCAAAATTATAAATAAATGGAACTTTAAGGGGTATAGTAGAAATGGATCTGTATGGGTTTCAAAATGACTCTGAAATTATTTTTATAAAAAAGTATAAATAAAAATAAGTCTTTTGATTCCCCACTTTGAAATATAATTCTCAACAAAATTGTCAAAATAAATTACATAAAAAGTTAGGGTCAAAGTATGAATACTTGAAAGTTTAAGAACTAAAATATAATTAGCCACTTTTACTTAATATTTAAGAATGCCTTAGAATTATTTTGCATCATCTTCTTCTTCTTGCTATGGTGGCCAAACCATTTCTTCCATCTCCTCCTCCATTTCTTCTTCATTTTCAACCAAAAATTCTTAAGAAAACTTGGAATTTAGCTTGGTTCTTCAATTTCCAACTCATCTCTTTCATGGAATCACAAAGGAAACTAAGGAATCTTTGAAGGGAAAATTTTGGTGGAGAGATCCATTTAAGGTAACCAATTGATTTGTTTAGTTTTATGGTTGTTTTAGATTATTTAGATGATGAATTAGATGGGTATGGTGTTAGATTGCATCAATTGATGCATTTGAATCATTTTCCCTAATTTCCAAACCCTAATGGAAGTTGTATGATTTGGTTTGATGAATTAGTGTTAGTTTATATTATTTAAGCTTAGAATTAACTGGAGGCTAATGAATGATGAATTTGTGATTGGTTTGGGGTAGAAAATCAGGATTTCACAAGTCACGCATATTGCCTCCTTTGAAGCTTTTGGTGGGAAATCAATTTTCCTAAGCAATTTGGAGTGTTAGGTGAGTTCAATATGCATCATTTATCATGTCCTAAGCATTAAAATTTGATTTGGAAACCATATATGAAAACCATGTTTTGGCCGAACCCATTAACACTATTCATGCCTATGTTTTTGTTTGATTTTTTCCTTTGTATTCCTTAGACAATTTGATTCTTTAAATTTTGTTTATTATTGTATAATTGTTGCCTATTGTGATACCTTGATTGTGGCTTTGTTGTTGATTGAATGGGCAATACCAACTTTGCACCAAAACCTAACCTAATGGCTTGCCCTATTATGCCCACCATATGTTTGATGAAATGCCTAGTTGTTTTTCCATTGGCCTATCATTCCTTTATCTATAGGCATACCAATTTGAACGCCATTATCGCCAACAACATTGACATACCAAGTATGCCTACCATTTGCCAATGTATAACCAATCTTTGTTCCATACCTTTGTTGATTACCAAACCATTTACCATTGCATAACTATTGCTTATTGTTATTCCCTTGATCCAATTACTAATTGAAATGACTGATATTGAGAAAATTGTTATTGGTGATATCATTGTTGCATAATAGTATCTAATGATATCTTTCACTCTTATATTGACCCTAATATAGCTTAACAGAGCTGCCGCTCTAACAGGGTAATGGGTACATACTGTCAACAATGTACATTTTGTTTACTGATGCCCTAGCTGGGAAGGGTTCTGGTCCTAGCCATAAGACCTGATCAGTCTTATGCTTACTGATACTGATATGAGATTGACTGTATGTTTACATATAGTCCTTACTGTTCTGGCCCTTTATCTGTCTTTTCATATTATACCAAACCTTTGATATGACTATTGACCATTCTGTCATCACCTGTTATTAATTTTGTAATCTAATAATATTGATATATTAACACTATTGTTTCATCTGTTATCAACTGTTATTTATCCAAACTACATTTATTGGCGATGCATATTAGATTCATTGAGTATCTTATATACTCACCCATTTTTCCTTGTTTACCTATTTCAGGTGCTGAGTAGAAAAGTAAAATCCCAATTTCAGACTCTTTGTGGATTCCTGCAATCTTTTATTATCAATGTAATTATTTTGAATACTGTATTTTGATTTTCATAATCTAGTTGCTCCATGGAGTATGTATGGGTTAGTTAGGATATAAACGTGGTTGTATAATATTATATAATATATTTGAGTATTAATATGATAAGTGATGATGGATGTTACAACCAATAGCATAATTATAGATAATTTATAGAATTGCAGAATAAATAGTAAATGAGTAAATGGATTAATTATTTGATGGTTATAGATATTGCATGTGATACTGAGTTTCACGACTGTCGGTCGCCATTGGCATCTCCTGCATTCTAGGACCGACGCGATCCGAAAACGGGATGTAATTAATATGAATGGATGGCTAAATGTTTGAAATGAATGCATTTGAATGAAATGGTACCTTGGCCGAAACTTGGAAGTGTATGAAATGCCTTAGTGCTTTGGCATTTGTTAGGTTTAAATGCTTATACATAATGCATTTGGTGTATATTAATGTTGTATGTTTGATTGGTGTTGAAAAATGGATGAATGGAATGATTTCCATTAAACTGATAACATATAGACTTTGTTACTTTAAGGTGTTAGGTAAATGCAAATGAAGAACTAAAGTATGATTAAGGTATAATGGCTTAAATGGTTGGAATGTATAAGGTTAATGTAGGAAGAATAAATAGTAAAAGTGATTTGAGGCATAATTGGAAATTTGTATAGGTTTGGTATGAAATATTGAGTTAAGTGTTTGAAAGTTCATAACTTAGCCTAAGCCTAATATTAATGAATATGTGTAATATGAATGGTTTATAATGATGGAATTGCATTTAGTGCATAAAAGGTATGAAATGTATGAAAGGAATAATATAGGGCCTTTGATGTGCTTAATGTGTAATGTGTGAATAATGTATGTTGTTATGTGATAATGTGCTTGATTATGTCTTAATATGGCATAATATGTGCTTTGATATAGTTTATGTTGAGTATGTGTCTTATAAGTCAAATTTGATTGTTATAGAAGAATCGTCCCAGATTAGGGCTGCGGACGGGGAGTCCCGTGCTAACTAGGCCATTGGGAGTAAAATTTGAAGTTTATAAAAAAGGTGAGTCTATATATATGTTTGATGCATAATACATTCATAAGTCATGCATTTTATGCATATGAAATGATAATCTTGCTTGAAAACCATTAATGATTCAAATTTAGACAAATTTGCCAAATTGACCTAAAATAGTGCCACCGAAATACCTAATTTTGGCACAAACTTTGATTGGCTATAAAATATATTCTAAAAGGCTTTTTGACCTGAAACCAAGACCAATCATCTTTTATATATATGTACTTGTGATTGGTATACAGAAATTGCTATGTATATATTGAATTTAAGGCAAACCAAAAAGTGCCTGAAAAATGAAAATGGAACCGTAATTTGGGAGCCAATTGCGGCAGCGCAAACTGGGCTCCGAAGGAAAAAAAATATAAAAAAAAGCCAAACCCTTCCTTTGGGTCTATTATTGATATATATCATCATTTAAGTCCTATTTGAGACTTATTTTAATATATTTATGTTATAACAGGACTATTTCGATGGTGTAGAAATAAACCATCGGTTGTGATCATAGATTTATGATATGGTCTCTGCTAGGGAGGGTAAGAATATTCCCTATGCCATGGTTGATTGGGGAGATGTGATGAAATGAAGCTACAGTATGATATATGACATGTTACAGGCTCCTGTTATATTATATGCATTATGATCCATGCTATGTATTTCATCATGCTATCATTAGCATTTTTATTTATAGATCATTAATGGATAGATGTGACTATCATGAATATTATTGCATACTCATATATATAGAATGACTCACTGAGTATATTGTTATACTCACCCATTTCAGTGGTTATATGATTTCAGGACCTCAGTGAGGGAGTCATCCATTGGCTACACC
Organism: Aleurites moluccanus; assembly: GCA_948193065.1. NCBI lineage: Eukaryota > Viridiplantae > Streptophyta > Magnoliopsida > Malpighiales > Euphorbiaceae > Aleurites > Aleurites moluccanus. The sequence continues at coordinate 1,648 of CANXYC010153358.1, read as the reverse complement.
ATCTCCAGCCTTGGATCAGATGTATGTATTTGAGGTCACTCCTGTGTATAGAGGTTCCTTGGTATATAATGTATAAAGGTTTAAGTTGACTTAAGTAAAATGTTAAAATGATCAAATGGTAAATTGATATGATATGGATATGTATATATAAATTGTACATATATATGATATATGAGCCTGAGATGATATGTATATGTTATATGATATGAATGAAAATATTGAAGTGCATTTTGAGTTGCAATTGATCAATGGAGGATATAAGGGGATGTATGTTATATTGGGAGTGTATATTTATATGTTTTGCGGATAGCTTAAGTCAGAGTTACAAAGAAAACTCTGTCAATTTTTCTGCATGATTGTTATGATGTTTAAAAAAAAATTATCACCTAAAATGTATCACGGGTTAAGTTATGAATGTAAAAGTAAAAGTATGAGTTTTTCGAGGTACTGGTGGTTTAGGCATTACCCGTACCCTAGGACCGTCATAGTCTAAAGTTAGACTGTGACAACACCATCGAGTAGCCCTGTTATAACATACCATATGGGCAGGTCTCACAAAACAACATAGAACAATCATATATTCAATAACATAATCACTTTGCATAATAATATCTCAACAGTATTACACTTTTCTATAAATAATCATATAATGCAAAATCTATGAAAACAGCTCTATGACCCATTCTGACATTTTTAATGTCCCTGTATAGCAATTATAACTTATAATAAAGTTAGAGAACGTTCTAACTCACATCAAAGCAAAATATGTAACAAAATTCTTCAAATGCCTGCAGCTCTATCAACCGACCTGACGGTCGTCCGTCTCCCTATACGTACGTGATGTCTCGCCTATTTCATTTTTATCACTCCTATAAGACACTAATTTCACACATAACACATCAATTTACAATAAAACACATTTCTCAATCAATACCAAATATAGTCACATTTTGCATAAAGGTCCCTAAAACTTTTGGCTATTCAACTTTTTTGCAGCAATTGACATTTAAATTTGATTTTCACTAATCACATCATTAATACTATCTCATACAAGCATAATTATGCCATAATTAGCTTATGTTTAAGTCTAGATTTCATGCCAAGGTCATTTAAACTTTAAAGGTTCTAAAGTTCATATATACTTATTAAATTCACTATACTTACACATATAGCAAAATGTTCAACAAAACACACATCAATCCACTCCACAACGTATGGCCATTTTAACATACACATATCTTCTCCATATCAAACCCAATTACATAATATATCTCAAAGCACAACCTTTCCCTTTCTTACCCTAAAGCATTGGCCATACAAGGATCAACACATAGAAACATAAGTATTTCACATGACCAAAATTTCCAGATTCAGTTTCATAAATTTATCAATTTGTTTAGGCTTTCTACAATTGTTATCTCAAATTACTGTCTTTTAAAAAAATTTAGCTTATTCTCTTAGCTTTCCAATGCATAAGGAATACTGATAATCCAAGTTCATTTGCTTTAGTTATGGTCACCTTTACACAGACTGCCCTGTTTCCATTTTATGCAGGGACCAGCAGTTTGCAGTTAACATTCCACTAAGTTAACCTCCGAATTTGATTACATGGACTTCATAAGAGATGAAGCCTTATCTATCTAGTTTC
>CANXYC010153303.1:0-24247 GCA_948193065.1 Aleurites moluccanus | reverse complement strand
GTTTATGGTGGCCTTAAGCCTACCCTTGCCCTAGGACCGTCGCACCACTGGAGTTGGGGTGTGACAGAGGTGGTATCAGAGCTCTAGGTTTATAATCCTTAAGATAAAATAGACAGATGTGCATGAGCACTAGTATAAGTGTTGATTAAGATAACTACGGAGCATAGGATCATGTCTCGTCTAATTGTGTCTTGCTTTGGTATATATATCTACGTTAAGTATGCGTAGTGACTCTAATATTGTTTGTTCCTTTTATCAGTATCGAGATGCCTCCGCGCCGTGGAAGAGAACTAGGTCGAGGCCGTCCTAAGTGGGATTTCCCTTCTGAAGAAGGTTTTGTAGGCGGTAATGGAGGTGAGGAGGTTCCTCCTATGCCACTAATGGATGTGGCTCATATGGCGCAATAGTTGGATCAGCTGCAGAGGAACTATGCCATGATAGCTGAGTTTATTACTCAGCAAAGGCAGCAGTAGGTACCGCCAGTGCAAGTTCCAAAAATCCCTGTTCCTCCGGTAGTTCCTCCACCAGTAATACATCAAGAAGAAGAGGTATCATTTGAAAGATTTCTCAAGCTTAAGCCCTCGAAATATAAAGGTGAAGTGGATCCTACCGATTTCTTAGAAGAGATTGAAGATAAAGTTCAGATTCTGCGGATTTCGGACAGAAGGGCTATTGAATTTATGGGGTATCTAATGAAGACTGAGGCCAAGGATTGGTTCAGGAGAAGCATTTCTGGGATGCTTCGAGAAAATGAAGATCTTTCATGGGAGAGATTCAAGGAGTTAGTGCTGAATGAGTTTCTTCCTGAAAGTGTGAGGGAAGCTAAGTCTCTGGAGTTTGAGAGATTAGTCCAGACACCTGGCATGAGTGTTTCTGAGTATGCTAGGAAGTTCAGTCGGCTTAGTAAGTTTGCTCCTGCTTTAGTACCTACAGAAGCAGCGCGGATTCAGCGGTTTCGCAGAGGATTGGTGGCCCCATTTTTCAAGCTCCTAACTGCTTTGGAATTTGATTCCTATTCCAAATTGGTGGACAAAGCTCGGATAATTGAGAACAGAGAGATGGAAGCCAGATCTGAAAGGGTTGACAAGAAGAAGTTTAAAGCTGATAGCTCTTCCAAGCCAGAAAGTGGGATGAAGATGATGGTAGTGGCTCATCAATCAGCTCCTAGAAGTGGGTATAGAGGACCTTCAAGGAGATTTCAGTAGAGTAGGACTACTCCTGGACCTACTTCTCAGATGAGTCTGGGAGCAGCTAGTTTTGTATCGCCCAGGGCTCCTAAACCTCTATGTCCTTCCTATGGAAAATTACATAGTGGGCCTTGTCACTATGCATCAGGAGCTTGTTTCAAGTGTGGACAGCAAGGTCACTTTCTCAAGAATTGTCCACAGCCACCCTATGTAGGGAGACCTCAGGCTTCTCAGGCTATGGTCTAAATGAGCAGAGAGAGGACCATCAGTCAACAGCCAGGGGGAGGTAGAGGTATTCTGGGCAGGACTGTTGAGGCTAGCAGGGGGTCAGGTCAGCATGAGGCTTAGGCTTCAGGATCAGCTCCTTCGGGTAGGGGCAGAGGGAGAGTCTTTGCTCTGGCATAGCATGAAGCCCAAGCATCCAACACAGTGGTCACAGGTATTCTTCCGATTCAAGCTTTGAATGCTAGAGTTTTGTTTGATTCGGGGGCTACACATTCATTTGTATCATCCTACTTTACTAAAAAATTGCATGTGCCTTGTGTTTTGCTTGAGAATGTGTTGACCGTGTCTACTCCTTTGGAGGAAGAGATTGAGGTTCAGAACTCCTATCCATCTTGTGTAGTTAGCATAAGTGGCAAGAGTTTGGATGCATATTTGATTGAGTTGCCAGTGTTGGAATTCAATGTGATCTTGGGCATGGATTGGTTGTCCAAGCATTATGCCATTATTGATTGCAATAGGAAGAAGCTTATCTTTAAGCCACCTTCGGGTGAGGAGTTTGAGTTCTAAGGGGAGCGGAGTGAGGTACCGTATAATGTGATTTATGCCATCAGTGCAAAGAGATTGTTGAGGAAGGGTTGCCAAGGATACTTGGCATATGTTCAGGACACTAATAAGGAAGTGAAAAGTATGGGGCAGATTCCTATAGTCAATGAGTTCCCGGATGTATTTCCTAAAGAATTGCCTAGATTACCACCGGATAGAGAGATAGAATTCGGTATAGAGTTGCTACCCGGCACAAGTTCGATTTCTATTCCTCCTTACTATATGGCACCAGTGGAGTTGAAGGAGTTGAAGACTCAGTTGCAGGATCTGCTTGACAAGGGATTTATTAGACCCAGTAGTTCACCCTGGGGAGCACCTGTACTCTTTGTGAAGAAGAAAGATGGTTCTATGAGGTTATTCATAGACTACAGGTAGCTTAACAAGGTGACTATCAAGAACAAGCATCCTTTACCAAGGATTGATGATATGTTTGACCAGCTGAAAGGTGCAAGTCATTTCTCCAAGATAGACTTGAGATCGGGATACCATCAGTTGAGAATTCGGAATGAGAATGTGTCGAAGACAGCATTCCGGACCAGATATGGACACTATGAGTTCTTAGTGTTGCCATTTGGATTGACTAATGCACCAGCTGCATTCATGGATTTGATGAATAGGGTGTTCAGGCCATTCTTGAATAATTTTTTCATTGTGTTTATTAATGACATTCTTATGTATTCAAAGAGTAAGGAAGAGCATGAAGAACACCTTAGAGTTGTGTTGCAAATTTTGAGGGAGCATTAGTTGTTTGTCAAGCTTTCGAAGTGTGAATTTTGGCTTGAGAATGTGGGCTTTCTGGGGCATATTGTGAGCAAGGAAGGGATTAGAGTTGATCCTAAGAAGATTGATGCAATTCTTAGTTGGCCTAGACCCATGAATGTTTTAGAAGTTAGAAATTTCTTGGGTTTAGCAGGCTACTACAGGAGATTTATTCAAGACTTCTCCAAGATTGCAGCTCCTATGAGCAAGCTCACCCATAAGCAAGTTAAATTTCTATGGTCAGATGCATGTGAAGAGAGCTTCCAGAAGCTGAAGATTTGTCTCACCACGGCACCTGTGTTAGCCTTGGTGTTGGGTGAAGGAGGATATGCGGTGTATTGCGATGCATCACGAGTGGGGCTTGGTTGCGTGCTTATGTAGCATGGGAGAGTGATAGCTTATGCTTCGAGGCAGTTGAAGAAGCATGAGATGAACTATCCAACCCATGATCTTGAGATGGCTACAGTAGTGTTTGTATTGAAGATCTGGAGACACTACTTGTATGGTGAGAAGTGTGAGATTTTCACAGATCATAAGAGTTTGAAGTACATCTTTCAGCAGAAGGATCTTAATCTGAGGTAAAGAAGATGGGTTGAGTTGCTTAAGGATTATGACTGTGAAATCTTATATCATCCAGGGAGAGCCAATGTAGTGGCGGATGCATTAAGTAGGAAATCCTCGGGAAGCTTGTCCTATATTCAAGTGTGCAAAAGGTCCCTAGTGAGGGAAGTGCAAGGATTGCATGATATCGGAATCAGTTAGGAATTGTTAAAGTCGGAAGTGCTTTTGGAAAGTTTCCAAGTCAAGCCACTTCTCATTGAGCAAATTAGAGAAGTTCAAGATAAAGATCCTCAGTTGGTGAAGATAAAGAATGAAGTGGGATCAGTGGGAGCTCCAGGATTTCATGTGGATGATGGTTTGTTAAAGCATGGCAGTAGGCTATGTGTTCCAGCAATTGATGGGTTGAGAGATATGATTCTTAGGGAAGCACATCATGCTAAGTATAATGTGAATCCAGGTGCAACCAAGATGTATCATGATATCAAGAATTCATATTGGTGGAGTGGAATGAAGAGGGATGTTGCTGAATATGTGGCCAAGTGTTTAACTTGTCAACAAGTCAAGTTTGAGCATCAGAAGCCATCTGGGTTACTCCAAGAGTTGCCATTGCCGGAATGGAAGTGGGAAAGAGTGACCACGGATTTTGTAGTCGGATTACCAAGAACTTCAAGAGGCTATGACTCGATATGGGTTATTGTGGATAGATTGACCAAGTCAGCTCATTTCCTACCAGTTAAGACAACCTATGTAGTTTCCCAGTATGCCCAAATCTATGTGGATGAGATTGCTAAGCTTCATGGAGTACCAGTTTCAATCATATCAAATAGAGGTACTCAGTTTACCTCAAGATTTTGGCAGAAGTTGCAAGAGTGTTTGGGTACTTAGCTTAATTTCAGCACGGCCTTCCATCTGCAAACAGATGGACAATCGGAGAGGATCATTCAAACTCTAGAGGATATGCTAAGGATGTGCATTTTGGATTTTGGAGGAGCTTGGGATGCTCACTTGCCATTGATTGAGTTTGCCTATAATAATAGATATTACTCCACAATTCAAATGTCTCCTTATGAAGCTTTGTATGGAAGGAAGTGTAGATCTCTTTTGTGTTGGGATGAAGTTGGAGAGAAGCATATTGAAGGGCCAAAATTAATAAGGTATACTTCCGAGAAGGTTCCATTGATTCAAGAAAGATTGAAGACAGCTTTTAGTGGACAAAAGAGCTATGCCAATCCAAAGTGAAAGAATCTTCAGTTGTCCATTGGAGATCTTGTGTTTCTAAAGATTTCTCCAATGAAGGGAGTCCTACGGTTTGGTAAGAAAGGTAAGTTGTCTCCTAGATTTATTGGACCTTTTGAGATTTTAAGCAAGGTTGGAGAAGTTTCCTATAGATTGGCTTTGCCTCCTAGCATGGATAAGGTACATCCGGTGTTCCATGTATCGATGCTTTGGAAGTATGTAGCCAATCCTTCTCATGTATTGCAAGTACCCGAAGTGGATATCCAACCAGATTTGTCTTATGAAGAGATCCCAACTACAATTGTAGATCGAATGATTAAGAAGTTAAGAAACAAAGAGATACCCATAGTTAAGGTTTTGTGGAGAAACCAAGTCATGGAAGAATGCACTTGGGAGAGTGAACAAAGCATGCAAGAAAGATATACCATTTATTTCAGAATTGAGGTAGCCTAGTGTAAATTTGAGGAAAAATTTATATAAGGGGGGAAGAATGTAATATCTGCCATTTTTGAAGTGTATTTATTGATTTTGTATATTTGGAGAATTTAAATTTTTAAAAGAGAATATTGAAAATTTCAGAAAAACTTTTATCTTGGATGCTGCGGAATTCAATGATGATCATTTCATGTTATTAAAGACATAATTTGGTTAAGTGTAAAACGTGAAAGTTGTTAATTTATGTCTTAGCTATATTTCTGAAAAAGGGTTTGATAAAATTCTGTGTATGTGATGAGTTGTGTTTATTTGAGTAAGGCTGGTCTGGTTGAGAATTTCTACAGGGATGCAGTGTCTGTTTGGAATTACTGGGAAGGTCTGAGGCAGAATTAGCTGAAGTTGTGAACATGAAAAATGTTACTTTATATATTAAGATGATGACTGTAAAATTTTAGAATTTTTGGATAAGTATATATCAGTAGAGAGTGATTTGTATCAAGGTTGTTCAGTCAGATTTTGAGGTAGGAGTCTGGGTGAATTTTAGAGAGTCACTACGGTCTGTGTGTTGGATAGTTTAATTTGAAATTTTGATATGTTGTGTTTTTGCCTGTTGATTGTAAGAGACAAGAAGAATTGGTAAGTTTGGATAATTGTATCTCATTTGCGAGCTGGCTTAAGTTGGGATGTTCAGGCAGGAGTTTAGCTTAGAAGTATTTGTTATGGAGAGCCAGCATGATGCGAGAAGGCATTTTGCGGACTGGCAATGAGAGGTGGCATTATGGCAAAGAGCTTTTGTGAAGAGGATTTAGCGAAGATCTTTGGCGAAGAGGATTTGGCGAAGAGCTTTGGCGAAGAGGATTTGGCGAAGAGGTTTGGCGAAGAGCTTAGGCGAAGAGGCATTATGCGAGGAGGCATTACGCGAAGAGATATTGTGCGAAGTGATAGTTCGCGAAGAAGTAAAGAGGCGAAGAAGCATTTTCGAGGTGGTATGTGTGAGGAAGAGTGGCGAGGAGAGTCTGGCGAGGCAGCATATGCGAGGTAACATATGCGAACTGGAATGTGCGAGGCAACATTGACGGATCAAGATTGGCGAGTTGGCAAGTGCGAGCTGGGAATGCAAAGTGAGATTGGCGAGCTAGTTAGGCGAGGTAGCTTTGCCGAGGCAGGTTTGGCGAGGCGAGCTGGCTAGCGTGTTTCTGGGCAGAGGTCTATTTAAACCCAGCAACCCCAGTAGCGATTTTCACGATTTTCTTTCTTTCTTCCTTCGGCAATTTTAGTCTTTTTCTCAAATTTATTCCATTTTATATTCTAAGGCATTAATACTTAGATTAATGCAATAGACTTCTAAATTAGTCTATATTAAGGCAGAATCATTAAAATTTGAGCAGTATTGGCAGAAATCTCAATTTGAAGAAAATAAGGTAAATTTTCTTCCTAAGTTATTTTCATTAGATTTATTTAAGTATATGGGGTTAGGATAATTAATTCTGGGTATATAGACTTTATTGCTAGTAATCTGAAGCAATTAATGGTAATTAATGTGAGAGAATTTAGAGGTTGAAACTGCTGTGAACAGTAACTTCAAAAATTTAATATGAAATTTAATGCAGTTTTCTTTAAGAGATTAATGAAATTATTGTTGGAAATTAAGAATAGAGATTCTAAGATAATTAATTAATAGGAATCTTATGGAATATTATTAGTTTGGAGAAACCCTAATTTTGTACATTTGGGAAATTTCTTAGGAGGAGAAATTCATAATTTATTGAGCAATTAATTGGCAGAATTGCTAAGGAGAAATTAAGAGAAATTTGTATAAGAGGTAAGCATGAACATTCTATTTGATTATTATTCTTTGAAATTAAATGACCAAAGAATTTCTATATTGATTATCCTATTGCACACACACACACAAATATATATACTTGAACAATGTGAATGGCTTGATCAATATCATTGGATCAAGTTCATATATTCTTGCTTGTGAACTTGGTTTGGGTAATGATATATGATGATGGTTTTGCGACCAATATGCTTCTTATAATTTTGGAACCCATGACCCATGGATAGAACGCTATTCCCAATGAGAGTAAAATCATTGGTCCATTGTGCACTTTGGGAACTCAGCTGGTAGAGTTCTGTACCTGTGTTCCACCTAGAGGGGATCAGGAACTCTAAACGCATGCCTGACCAAACATGTGTTCACGTTGAGGTAGCAAGGCTACCGATACGTATGTATTATATGTGATCAGTTCTTCCAAATGATATTTGATAATTTCATTTCTTGTGGGCATTCTATGTTCTAAAAATGAACCATGATTTGAATTTGACATGATTTGATATAGCCAAATTATTATGAGAACTACATTTCTTTCAAGTAAAAACTTATGACTTTTTTCATGCGTAAATAATAAATAATATATAATATATGATAATAAATAATGATACTATTTATATATAATAATATATAATATATGATAATTAATAAAAAAAATATTAATATTAATAAATTAAAAAAGAATTTAAATTTTTTTTGCCAGGTTAAATGCTTATGTTGTAAATAAATATTAATAAAAAAATATCATGTTATAGCTAACGTAATAAAAATATTTATAAAAAAAATTAAACACTAATAAATTTTTATTAAGTCAAATAATAAATTTATTGTGAAATGTTTGACTCTTTTGAATGCGAATAAGTTTTTATTAAAACAAATAATAAGGATCGTTGTACAGTATAATTATTGTATCAATCCAATTGAAAGTAACCTGCTTTTATATATCACCAACATGTCGCTTTTACCAACTAAACAAGTTAAAAAAAAATTAATGATGGAACCATTATTAATCACCAGGTTATTTAATCATTATATTTAATATTTAATATTTTATTAAAAAAATTTATATCTAAATATTTTTCAAATATAATAAAATATTAATTTTTTTTACTTTATTATTAATTAACAAAAAAACCACCTAACAAGTTATTTAATTATTATGTTTAACTATTGAATTTCTTTAACTTTTTAAATAAATTTTTTTCAAATATTATAAATATTAATTTTTTTAATTTTATTATTAATTAATAATAAAATACAAATCATTTAATATTATCAAATTTATTCAAATCACTTAAATTTAATATTTTATGTATAAATTTAATTAATTGACTTATTTATATCTAATTAATTACATATTAATCAATTAATTTGAATAAAAGTCATTTAAATTTAATATATTATATATAAATTTAACTGATTGATTATTTTGTATTCAATTAATAGCATATTGATTAATTAATTTATATTTAAAATCACTTAAATTTGATGCATTTATACTTATTTAACAAATTGATTATATTGTATCTAATTAATAAAATATTAATTAATTAATTTATATTTAAATCACTTAAATTTAATATTATTAATAAATATATATACTAATTGTATTTTTATTAAAGTAAATCCTTCTAAATGATAGTTAAATTTTATATCTAGCTAAATTATTTTGTTTATTATTGAATTTTTTTTCTTTAATTTTTGAATATTTTTCAAATATGATAAAATATTAATCAATAAATTTATATTTAAATTGTTTAAATTTAATATTTTATATATAAATTTACTAATTGACTAACTTATACCAATTAATAATAAATTGATGAACAAATCTATATTCAAATCGCTTAAATTAAATGTTTTATGTATAAATTTAATTAATTGATTAATTGATATCAGTTAATAAAATATTAATCAATAAATTTATATTCAAATTATTTAAATTTAATGTTTGATATATAAATTTAACTAATTGACTAATTTTTATCTAATAATAATATATCTATTAATAAATGTATGTCAAAATAACTTATATTTATTTTTTCATGTATAAATTGAACCAATTGACTGGTTCAACTAATTTTTCATATAATAATGTCCAAATTTACTAAATTTTAGTAAATTATGAGCTCATATTTAAATTAATTATTATATTTTAATTTGACTTATAAACTAATACAAATTAGATATGAGTTTATAATTAAATATATATAAATTTAACTAATTAATTAATTTATATTTAATTAATAATATATTGGTCAACTAATTTTTCATATAATAATATTTAAATTTATTAAATTGGCTACTCAATTAGTAAATTATGAGTTCATGTCCAAATTATTTATTATATTTTAAATTGACTAGATTAATATAAATTGGATATGAACATATAATTGAATATAACATAATTGGATAACATAGAAATTAAAATCATTATTGGATATTAAAAAATTAAATATTTGAACCCTAAAAGTAAAACATAAATAAATTATTACCTTAATCATAATACATGCATATTGATACTGCAATTTCAAAATTTAAGATGTAAACTGTTGGATTAATATTAAAGGAAAAAAAAATTATTTCAAAAAATTATTGTACACTTGTCTAGCATACAAATAAAAGACAAGAATAATTCAGTAATTTAGTGAATTAGAATTTAAATTTAAATATAGTTCATTTAATTTATTATTTTTTTAAAATATAAATATTAATTATTTATAAAAAAATAGTTACGGTAATATATTATAAGTATAATTTTTAACTATTTGAATAATATGTAGCCTTTTATTATTTTCAATGGTTAAAATTTAAAGTGAATTTAAGCTATTTGAATAATAGATAATTATTCATTATTTTCAATGATTAAGATTTAAAGTGAATTTAAAATAAATAATCCTATGGATAAACCATTTTTATTATACAATAATTGCAATACAATTGCGAACTGCTTCGTAGCCTTAACAGCAGTGTAGGAAGAACACCAGCTGCTTTTTAGTTGTTCACACTGGCATAGGCGTGTAGATTTACTTGTTTGTATTATATTGCACGTTAGTGCCACTGTAACCAAAAAAAACAAAAAAAATCTTTGGGTATCTACAGGGACAGAAACAAGGTAACAAGCAGTTCAAATATTCTTTTTGGATCCAACATATCTGAAATCCTCTTCTCTTCTGCATATAAATACAAATCAATTGAGCGACTGAAACTGTTTTCAGCTATTTACAACTGTTCAAAACCAAAACCGTCCATTATGACAGTCTCCGCCGACGACCGCTCTGCCACTCTTAGTGGCGGAGGCTACGGAGATGCGGAGACGCTATTCCGTACCAAACCTATTTCCCAAATTCGGAATGTGGAAGCCACAACGAGAAAACAGATTCAGGACAAGAAGGAGGAGCTCCGCCAATTGGTCGGAAACCGCTACCGTGACCTCATAGACTCTGCCGACTCTATCGTCCTCATGAAGTCTTCCTGCGACTCCATCTCTTCTAATATAGCTTCTATCCAAACTAACATTCGTTCCCTCTCTTCATCTCCTGTATCAGAAACCCCCAAATTTACCAACCCTAATCCTGCCCGCATCCGAATCTACGGGACTGCCTGTCGTGTAAAGTACTTAGTTGACACTCCCGAGAACATCTGGGGATGCCTTGACGAGTCCATGTTTCTGGAAGCCGCCGGGAGATACATTCGTGCTAAGCACGTCCACTACAATCTCATGCAAGCCAACTTTGCTGGTGCTACCTCCGTCCCTGAATGGGATCACACCAAGATCTTGTCCAATTTTCCTCTTTTGCAACATCAGTGGCAGATCGTTGAGAGCTTCAAGGCCCAGATTTCACAGCGGAGTCACGATAGGCTATTGGATCCGGGCCTGGACATTGGGGCCTATGCTGATGCTTTGGCTGCCGTTGCTGTCATTGATGAATTAGACCCCAAGCAGGTACTTGGTTTGTTTCTTGATACTAGAAAGTCTTGGATTTGGCAGAAATTAGCTGCTTTTGGCGGTAATGATAATAATGCTGCCACCGGTGAGGCTGTGGTTTCTGTGTTCTGTGAAGTTCCGAAGATGATTCAGGTTAGTATAGGCCAAGTAGGCGAGTTGTTTTTGCAAGTTTTGAATGATATGCCTCTGTTTTACAAAGTTATCTTGTGTTCCCCTCCTGCCTCTCAATTATTCGGCGGAATTCCTAATCCAGATGGGGAGGTGAGGTTGTGGAAATTGTTTAGGGAAAATTTGGAGTCCACAATGTTTACCCTTGATAAACAGTACATTGCAAGGACTTGTATGAGTTGGTTGAGAGACTGCGGGGGTGAGATTGTAAGTAAGATCAATGGCAAGTACTTGATTGATGCTATTGCCTCTGGTGGACAGCTTGCGTTGGCTGAAAAGTTAATAAGAGAGACTATGGACAATAAACAAGTTTTGCAGGGGAGTTGGGACTGGCTCAATAGTGTTTTTGGGTCAGAGATTGAGTTGCCTTGGAGTAGGATCCGAGAGCTAGTTCTAGATGATGACTCAGATCTTTGGGATGAGATATTTGAAGATGCTTTTGTTAAGAGAATGAAGACCATTATCAACTCTGCATTTGAGGATTTAACAAGAGGTATTAATGTGGAGGACTCTATTTGCACACTTTGTGAGACTGCTGGTGAACATATTGACTTCCACGCTTACTTGAATAGACCTTCCACTGGTGGTGGAGTTTGGTTTATAGAACCCAATGTGAAGAAGTCCAATCAAGTATCAGGTTACAAGGCATCACCTGAAAAAAATGATTTCCAGAGTTGTCTCAGTGCCTATTTTGGCCCTGAAGCTAATCGTATCAGAGATGTAGTGGACAGCCGCTGTCAAAGTGTTCTCCAGGACCTGCTTAGTTTCTTAGAATCTCCGAAGGCAATAAAGAGGCTGAAAGATTTGGGACCATTTCTACAAGATAAGTGTTATGATAGCATGTCAACTATGTTGGCAGAGCTCAAGAAGACCCTTGATAATTTATACACTGCCATGGCAAATGGTGGAAAGGGAAGTCAATCTGTGTCTCCTGCTATAGTTGTTGAAAGATCTCTTTTTATTGGAAGGCTCTTGTTTGCCTTTCAGAACCACACAAAACACATTTCAGTGATACTTGGTTCTCCAAGGTTTTGGGCAAAAGATACTGTGGTTGCTATTTTTGATAAGTTGCCATCTGTGTTGAGGCAATCTACAGTTGCCACTGATTCTCCTACTGCTGATAGTCCAGGCAGGCAAACACCCGTTGGCTCTAGACGACAGACTCCATCTGCTACTGCTGCTTTACTGGGAGCAAATGAAAATGCAAGCCCAAAATTTGAAGAACTAGTTAGAACCACCAGGGATCTTTGCATCAGAGCTCATAACCTGTGGATATCCTGGTTATCTGATGAACTTTCAAGCATTCTTGCTCGGGATCTTGGAAAGGATGATGGATTGTCAGCAATGATCCCCTTGAGGGTAGGTGGTCTTAGCTGGACAAGTTAGTTATCATTGCTTTCTACTTTTTCGTGTCATATGTATTTCTGTTAAGCATTGTAAATGGACACATATGCTACTGTAGATTATAGTAATTTAGGTTAGTGCATATCTTATTTCTTGTTCCTCCATATTATGCAAATATTTTTGTCTGAGGTGATAATGGTATGAAGAAAATTATAAGAAATTAAAACAGAATATAAAAGTAAAGCCCGAAAAAATTTTCATTCTGAAACAAAGATATAAATGGAAAACCTCTCTTTCATTTTCCCCCTTTTTCATGAGCATTTTAATTGGATTGGATTTTTGTATAAAGTTCATGAATTATGCATTTTACTTTTATGCTGATGTCAGTGTAAAGCTTTTGGTTGTTTATGTTAGAGGGATTCGAAATTAGTGCAAAAACTTATGCTTAATCATGTGTTTAGGGATGTTGGGAAGGTAAGTTTCTGATACTTTTTCACATATACCACATGATTCAATAGACTTTAAATTTATACATTCTTTCTTTCTTTCTTTTTAAAACAAATAATTACATACTCTTGAACACGTGCACACATTCACAGAGGCAAAAAATAATTTTCTTTGTGAAAGACCTTGGTCAATTGGCTCGGAAACTGGCAATGCATGAAAACCACAGGTTGGCTTTGTGTGCCAATGGACATATGGTGTATATGTTGCGGCCTTTTTTTTTTCTCTGAAAGAAGTACCAATTTTTAGTGAGGAGCTAAATACAACCTTCTATTTGACTAATTGCACATAAAGTAACTGAAGGAATTTATGTTTTGTTGTATTCTATTGTTCATGTTGTGCAAGTGGCTTACAAGTAAGTTTTATCATCTGCTGAATGTTGGGCAGGGCTGGGATGAGACAGTAGTCAAGCAAGAACAATCTGTTGAGAACCATTCTGAAATGAGAATATCACTCCCGACCATGCCTTCTCTCTATATAATTTCTTTTCTGTTTCGAGCATGTGAGGAAGTCCATAGGATTGGGGGTCATGTACTTGACAAATCCATTCTCCAGATATTTGCATTAAGACTTCTGGAAAAGGTATGCTGCTTGACTGGACATCTGATTTTACCTAAACGGCATATTCTATTTCAAGACAAGTGCACATGCATTCTCACCAGTCACCAGCCCTTGCACTTGTATGAGTGCATATGTGTTATATTTGGTCTTATTGTTATGGTTCTTGTGTAATGTATGCTTGTCTATTAGACTTACCAGTTATCATCCCTTGAGCATTTTGGTTGTTATGTGTTGTGGAATTATGATCTCTGTTTATGGTTCCGTTTTCTTTCCTTGTGTAATGTTTAGTCATTCTGGTGTAGAAGCAATAGGGCTTATGAAATAAACAGCAGCATTTTTATTGGTTCTTTGGTGAATTTGGGTGGAAAGAAATTCAAGATTTTTTCGGATTAGTTGCATTTATGCTATGGCATGTTTGGCTACCTTATGGTATTCTTCCTGTGGAGCTTTTCTGGTTTATGTACATCTTCTGAGATTGGAGAATCCTTCTATTCTAATCCTTATTCTACTTTTGTAAGTTTCTTGTAATCTTTTTAAGAGGAAAGCTTATCTCCTACTTTAAGTTCTCTTCTAGGTTAGTAAAATCACTTTTTTTTTCTCTGAAAAAAGAGAGTGAATTTTTATCAAGTGTGACTAGTTTGCCTATTTCATAATAATATTAATGAAGTTCCTTTGACGATTTCATAATAATAATTAATGAGTTCCTTTTCCTTTTGTTGGTTTGGTTTGCTTTCTTAGTAGTCAAGCTTTATCCTTTCTGTTTCATATCAACCAAAGCTCCCGTGTGATTCATAAATGACTATAAAGTATGTTTTCTGACGTTCAAGAGAATGTTGTGTTGCTCCATTCCTTGGCTTTTGCTTATTATGTATAGTACAAAGTAAAATTTGTTTGTGCCTGTCTAGCTGGTTAGTGTTGATTTGCAATTTGCGGGTCAGGTGGTTGGAGGATGAATTCAATTGTTTTTCATGCCATCCTTTTGCAAAGAAAATAATGCAATTTTACTTTATTTCCACCTGCTTTCGGCTTATATTCTTTGTTTTGCCGATTTCTTTCATAGTAAATTTCTTGCTACTTATAAACCCAATTTTTGGTGGATCATAATTTGTATTTTCTGACAGCCAGTGCTATTTAGTTGGTTTGTTGCCCAGTTCATTAATAATTTACTTCAAGTTATATCCTCTGAAGAACTGAAGTAGTTTTATGTTCTTGAAGCTGGGTGATTGTTTTGTAATCTTGAATTGTTTATCTTTACTGCAAAGAGCTGGTCTTTTGCTTTCACATATTGCTGTTTTGCCTTCCACTCTCCGTTCACTTACAATCTTTTTTTTTTTTTACTTGTGTGGGATTCCATTTTTATTTCTTTTTTGTGAGGTGGTCCAGTATGTTTAGAGGAAATTGATTTTGTCCTAAAATTGGCTAATACTACAATCTTCAATGCTAATATTTCATGCAGCTTATTGAAATTTACGAGGACTTCCTTTCTACTAGAGAGTATCATGTATCTCAAGTGTCAGAGAAAGGATTTCTGCAAATTCTGTTAGACCTGAAATTTTCTGCAGATGTTCTCTCTGGGGGAGACTCCAATATGACCGAGGATTTTTCTAAAAGTCCTACGGTGAAGATTTCTTTTAGAAGGAAGCAAAAGCAAAGCCAAACAAAGTCTGTCTTCAGAGAGCGTATCGATGGGTTAATCAATCGTTTTTCACAAAATTTGGATCCTATAGATTGGCAAACGTAAGTTTTTTTTTTCTTAATTTATATTAGAAACTTCCCTAGACATGTAAAACGAGTGTGGAAATATATGAGCTTATATCAATTCTGAATTTTAAATATTTGTGATGATAGTTGTTAGGCTTAGTTGTCATGGTTGTATATCTTGCTGATCAGCTATGATGTACCCTTGAAGAAGTAGAAATGTTTATTAGGGATTACCTAGAATTTTTGGCTTAAGAATCATTGCTAAGTTGGAAAATGAGACATGGCTGGTATTCTCTTTTGAAGGTCAAGTTTTGAGGCCATGGCCATGGTGGAAGTTGGAAAAGGAGTCATCACATATTTGAAGAGAGCGTAATTTATAAATCCTATTTGAATCCTAGCCCTGCTTTAATATTACTTTATTGTTGTGATTTTGAAAGTTAATATAAAGATCGCAAGAGTTATAGATGAGATTGCTTTGCTTTTTTTTTTTCCTTTTTTTTAGCATTTCGGTTATACAAATTATTTAGGTTCCGAATTTGTATTATACAAAATTTGTACCCAAAAATGTTCCCTCACCCCTCCCTCTTTTCCTAAAAAAAAAGGAAAATATTTTCTGGTTATTTCTATATGCCCTGTTTGGGTTTGATATTACAATTTCTAATTTATAAGGCAGTAAGAAATGGGAACTATTCACAAGTAATGTTATCCATATATTTATAATTTTTTTTTTGAGATACAGTGGCAAGTAATAAGTGTAGGCATTTTTTTTATGATGAACTTTTGATAGTTGTGGTATTGATTGTGAATTTTTCGAAGTTCTATTTCAATGCAGTGGAGCTCAATATTTTAGAGAAAATTTACTAGTTTTTAGCTGTCTTTAGGATTTTGTTATGTAACCCTAATCTTACTTATGATGTCCACTGGGCCATGGGTTGATGCCTTAGAAATTCTGAATTTGAAGTTTAGAATGTTTTATTATTCCTTTGCTTTCTCAAACAAGAAAATAAGAATGATTAGGTGTAGAAAACTTGAGTGAAAAGAAATTTAGGTTAAGAGAACTCTGGACAATACCTACTATAATGTAGTAGAGACAGAGAAGGGGAAGAGAGAAAACTAGGCACCGAACCTTTCAAATCAAATTCCAATAATTCTATTATCAAAACTTTGGAAATAACTGTATTTTGTAGGTATTTATCTAGATTTAATACATAATCATTCTACTATTAGGATTAAGAATCCCAACTTAGAAAATTCTGAACCAAATACTAAAAAGGATAGGAAGCAACAACCTTTTAGATAGTTCTGATGATGATAAATTTTCCTAAATTGTAGTAAAATCAAAATTTGAATTTCATAATTAGAATTTTAATCAAAATAATCCTGAAGTTTCCTTTACTGCATCTTCTTATTTCAATTAGCATCAATTCTCCAATATTTTGTTTGGGTTGTATTATTTATAGTACAGACTGGTTACTACATGACATCCTTGGACTTGATTCGCTTCATATTCTTTTGCATATCCTTAAGAATCCTTAAACTCTATGGCACTTGTGCAAAACTTAAGTCCTTTAAATCCCCTTGAAATAGCACATTTCTAGTACTGCCTTTTCGACTTCAGACATCCATTTAATCCTTCTTAGCTTTCCTACGTGGCTAATGTTGCTCTTAAATGTGTGCTACACTATCTACATTTAAGGGGTTTCTTTCGTTGGAACGTTTATTTATATTATTTGCATTTTGAACCAGATTAAAGATGGTTGAATATCTGCATTTGCTGATTTATTTTATTCGTTGAAGGTACAAGCCTTACCTCTGGGAGAATGAGAGACAGTCATACCTACGACATGCTGTGCTCTTTGGATTCTTTGTGCAACTGAATCGGATGTACACGGATACTGTGCAGAAACTGCCCTCTAGTCCAGAGTCAAATATAATGAGATGCTCTACGATTCCTCGTTTCAAATACCTTCCAATCAGGTTAGTTCTTTGTTTCCCAGCAGGGGATGATAACAGACCCTAAAATAAAAAACCTAAGGGTCCTTTTGGAGAGTCTAGAATTGGAGTTGGAATTATCAATTTCAGTATTTAACAGTCATCTATAATTAGAATTATATTTACAATTCTATGAAATTATAATATAATTAAAAAAACAATTTCACAATTCTATTCTCTAACTCATAATAATTATAATTTCATAATCACCACTACCATCCTCTCTCTCACCGCCACCGCTACCGCCGCCCCTAGCACCACCGCCGGTGATTGCGGTCCGCCATCACCACTGTCAGCATCATCAATGATGGCTAGCAGGACCATCACCGCCGGCAACAATGGTTCTCCGGACCCCCAACTGCCGACGATCCTCTGCCACCCTCACCGCCGGCTATCCGCCATCGCCGCTGTCGGCTATCCACCCCCACTCTCAACTTTACCGCCGCTTTCATCGTCATTAATTTTTTTATTTAATTTCAATTGCAATTGCAATTATTTGTGTGAAACAAACGTTAAAATTACAATTCTAATACAATTTTAATTATAGAAAATTAAAATTGAAATTGAAATTCTCAATTTCAATTCCAAGTCCTTGCCCTAAACGGACCCTAATTGAAATTGTAAAAAATAAGGTTATAGACAAATTTTGGATTTTTATTCAGTTTTCATTTCTCCAATTTCTTTGTGTTCTGGGTCAGTTTTAGTTTTACCATTTATAACTTTTATAGTCCACCAATAACACCACTATTGATGTCACGTCAATATGAATAAATTCAAATCGCCACAAACTACACACTTCAGCTTTTTAAAGTTTTTCCATTTCATCATATTTAAAATGGAGGGATTCCTCGATATACCCTCTTATGATATCCAGCCAATGTGGGATCATTCCCCATATTAGCCGGAGTACAATTAAAAAAAGAGATGCAATATCTACTTATTATCAGTGTGGAACAAATTGCCAAGACACAAAAATTTGCTTACAAGCTTTCAAGTAGACAATTTTTATTCATGAAGTGTCCTACAAAGAGTCATCTAATTTTATCATTCCAATTAATTAGTTAAACTATCTCTGCCTTTATAATCTTGAGAAAATTTCCCTATGACTGCTTTTTATGTGATTCGAAGTAGAATCCACAGTGAATATATTATTACTGTGGAAATGATAGAAGTCTTATTTTCTTCAGTTCATATGTGGTTTAGATTTATCACCATGAATGTTATTAAGACTGTCCATCCTTGTGAAGAAATATCCAATTAATGCAGGTTAAGTTGTAGTTCCATTCAAGTCTAAACTGCTTTAAGCAAATTAGCAAAGAGGAGGCTCGTACCTTGTCTTTTTAAATCTTGTGATGTGAGACATGTTCCATTTTGATTAGAAGAAATATGTCAGGGGCTGCCTTCACTTACTATGGCAGCTTAGCTCTTTCATATTAATTTTCATCAAATTGTTTTTACCTAAGCCTTGTGAAGTGACTCATTTTCTTGTGCTTAATCAAATAGGCCTTATGGTAACCCTACTTTTGGTTAATTTATTTTGTATTAAGTTTCAGTTTGACAAATTATCAAGCGAATGGAATAAATTAAGTCTGAAAATGTGATTGTAGTTCAGTTACCCCTATGTATACTCTGTATTTTACAAATTTATATTTTATTTATATCTTTTAGCTGAGATCAAGTCTTAACACTTTTGTATGGAAAACACTTATTAATGTTAAAGTTCATCATTTACATTTTAGAATGGGTTTTCACTTATAATTTCATTTTAATTATCCAGTGCACCATCATTGTCTTCAAGAGGAGCACCGAAGACTTCCATTCCAGCAGCTTCAGATGATATCTCTTCTAGAAGTTCCTGGAAAGCCTATACCAATGGGGAGCTTTCACAAAATATTGATTTGGATGACAACTCGAGTTTTGGTGTAGCAGCACCTATTTTTAAGTCTTTTATGCAGGTATGCTTTTAGTGCTGGTCTTCTTCCCTTAAAATGCTTTTCTTTTTTAATCTTGTGGTTCAAATTTCAAAGGAATGCCTTTGCTCCAATTCAAAAGAAGTAAGGGATGCCCACCGCCAGGTTAACGCATCCAAGGTGCTAAATCTGCTAGACAACTTGGAAAATCCGCACCCCACAAACCAAGCCAACCCCCATTCTGCGTCTGTCCCTCAACCCACTCGTGGCCCTGACTCTCAGACCCCTAATCTCCCTTATAACGTAAAAACCAATTTGCTTCCCTTTCATCTATTGATAATGAACCTCCTGCAGTTCTCCAAGACCTGATTCCTCTTTGCACAGCTCGGTGGGATCGACTATCCGTCTTCTTTGGAAGTGGATTTTCTAAATAAGAGAATCCATGATGAATATAAAAACCTGAATTCATTTACCTAAAATGGAAAATTTACAAGAAAAATCTGAATTTTGATTATTAAGAATTAAATTAGAATAATCCCTAAATCTTGTTTTCCTTGCCTGCATCTCAATGTTACTATGATGGGTTTGAGTTTAGTTCAATTACTAATGTTGAGGAGTAAATATTTCCGCTCTATGCACTTTGAGTATTTACTGTTTGACTAAATAGTTTTAAGTTAGATTTTTTATATGAGTTGGTCTCAGAAGATAAAATACAAGCAGTACTTTTTTTTTTTGTCATAATAAGGACATCTGGATATAATCTGGCTATTATATTCTATAAATAGTTAAATAAATGTTTGTTTAATTCAATTGGTTGAAAAACATGGATGTGATAATTTGTTTATTTTTGGAAGCCACAATTGTGTCAACAATTTCCCTTGTAAAATGGACAGGTTGGCAGCCGGTTTGGAGAGAGCACGCTAAAGTTGGGATCCATATTAACTGATGGGCAAGTAGGCATATTCAAAGACAGATCAGCAGCTGCCATGTCAACATTTGGTGATATTTTACCTTCTCAAGCTGCTGGTCTTCTTTCATCCTTTACTGCTACCAGATCAGACTCCTGATTTCTACTATTTTTCTGTCCTCTTTTCCTCCCCACTTAGTTGCATACTTTATCCAATAAAAAGCACTGAGAAATTCATCAAAATTTGAGGTTATGATGCAGAAGTTCCAGTAACTTCTTGAGGCTAGTGGAGAGTCTATATATATGATATATAGATAAGAAACGAGAAGATTCAGAGGAAACAAGCAGGGGGATTGAAGAAAGATGGAAAATAGGGAATTTTAAATGGAGCAAGTGGGGAACGATATGTTTCTCAATATTGACTTAATGAATAACAGTATAACCAATACGGAAAGGGATTCAACATATTAATTAGAAAAAAGAAAAATAATTGAATAATAGGTTAGCAAAAGTAGGGATCCAATACCTCAGGCAACCCATTTCCCGAATAATTATCAAATTATTTTTAAATATCTATATAAATTTAAGCATAAATATATAAAATGCTATAAATCAATAAATATTATTTTCAAAGAGATTATGTATTAAAAAAATAAAAAATACTAAAAAAAGTTGAATAATTTAAAAATTGTCCAATTCTCCAAATGCAACGTATTAGATACATCATAATTAATAAGTTTAATTACATAACTCTTAAAATTGTCATTTAATTTAAAGGAAAAATGTTAAAAATAGTTAAGCCTGAAATAACACATTACAAGTTACTAAAGGCATACGATATTATATATAAAAAAATTGACAATGTTTATCAATTAATAATTGAACAAAAGTTTTATAATATAGTTAAAAATTAAATAAAAAAAATTCTTATACCTAAATATTCATCATCATTATTATAACAAATAGTGGCATAACCATTCGTAGCTAATAATATTGAACATCTATTTGAAAATTAAACGAACACTTTAGAAAATATATATAAACAATAAATATTTGATTTTATTTATCTTTATTTGTAGAACCTCATAGCCAACTTTGTATTACAAAATATTTTTCTATAAAAGAATTTCTATAATTTTTTTTTTCAAATATAAAATTCTTTATTAAATGAAAAATTGGCAAAGCATAGATAATGTGTCTAATTTTGTGTAACTAAACACTTCTTTTATATTCTTTATCAATACACAAATCCTAGAAATAAAAACATAAATTTCTTCCCTAAAAGAAATATTTGATAAGTTTATTAACCTTGCTTAATGAGAAAACCAACAAAATTTTCTTAAATCGTGTCTTCTTCGTTTAAAAGTTGCAAGAGATTTTTTTATTCTCAAATAATATAACTTGTGTGTTTCACAAAAAAGTGTTGTTTTTTTTATTCCTGCAATCATTATTTATTTATATATTTATATTTATTTAAAAAATTCTAATGAATTATATACTATAATATCATAAGTTAGCCCAATCAATTATAATCTAAATATTATTTATATCATAATACACGAATATAAAAAAAATTCAGGAATTGATAAAATTCCATAATTCAAATAAGATATTATAATATCCGTATTTTATCTAAATGTAATGTCATTTTTTAAGTATAAATTTACCTGTACTCGTTATCCAATTTAACTCAAATATTATCCGTTTTGACTTAATAAGGTTCGGGTGATTACATAAGTTATAAATTGTCATCCCTAGCTGCAAAGTGTAGTGCAAAAGAATAAAATAAAAAAAAAAGTATTTAGAATCAGATCGATTAAATAACTGATAAAGATAAAAAAATTAGAGATTTGATCGGAATTAAACTGATTAAATTAAAAATATATATATATATAATTTGACATTTATTATATTTATGATGAAAATATATATAATTTGATATTTATTATTTTTGATTAAAATTAAAAAAATTTTAAAGAAAATTTGATCCACTTAATCTTGAAAAATCAATTCGATTTAATTGATTTATCGGTTAATCGACTGATTCATTAATTTTTTATTTAATTTTTAAGGAATAAATTTTTAAAAATTAATCAAACTAATTTTTAATTTAATTAATAATTTTTTTTTATTTAACAGATGAATTCATATGATAATTATATAATATATATATATATATATATATATATATATATATATATACAAGTGCCAAGCTGGATCTAGTCATGTTAGTATTGCACACTATTTAATAAATAAATAATATATTGAATTGACATTTTAAAAAAAGAGAGGAGGGGACAAAAGGCACGTAATTAAGGAAGAAAAGTGTTATCGCTGCTGAAATGTTCTTTTGTCCATCCATCCAATTGTCTCTCTATTTCCTTATTTTATATATATATATATATATATATATATATAGGTTGGTAGGAAAGCGTGCAAGTGCCAACTCCAAGAAGGAAGAAAGAAAAGAATAGTCAAGGGAGGGATCTGATGTCACATGAATATGAGTACTGAGAACAGAAGGCAAGGATGAGTCAAGTCATCAAAGATTGATTAAAACATTAAATTTAAAAGCAGATATAATCAAAGAATCAAAAGAAGAAGAAGAAGAAGAAAGGGAGGGAGCGGTCGGTCGGTCATTGTGTTGACACTATCCAATAAATGCCATGTCATTGAGTTGTTTATAAGCAAACAAAAGAGAGAAGCGGATGAGGATGGGTTTGGTGAAATGGATGATGGTGATAGTCTCTTAATTCTTAATAGTAAGGGAGATGCATGGTGGTAATTATTTTGGGTACCAAAAGTTTTGGTAAGTATGAGGATTTTTGGATAGTTTAGGTATAAATAAATTTTTTTATTTTTATTTTTATTTTTTTAATTTTTCAACAGAAAAAAATAAAAAAAATAATTAAATAATTTATCGGAATTAAAATACAGAGACATTGTTATTAATATCTCAAAATATTAAAATTTAATCATTGTTTAATTTAAAATTTAAAAACTAAATAGTAAAAACAAAAGAGGTGAGATCTTTTGAGAACAATTTGAAATAAATGCAAAAACTTAATATTTTTTTTTTTAATTTCTCTTGGATTCGTAAGGCATACAACTTTTGGAATATCTTCGATTTCTAAAATCGTCATTTTCACCTCATCATCTGCATTTTTTTTTTTTTAAATAATTATATTAATTAAAATATCTAATAATTTAATAGGTGGTAAAATATTTATAAAATATTCATCTCAGTAGTGCTATTCCCTCCCATACTTTTTAGTTTAAGTGATACAACAACATATATATGAATATTAAATAATAATAAATTTTATTTATTAATTAAATTAGATCGTCTTTAATTTTTCCTACCGAACAAATATACATTATATTTATAATAATTTCTCCTACAACAGTAATTTACATGTATATACTACTATTAGAGTTAGATATGGGTAGATATTTATAAGTCGTAGTATTTGACTTTCTTGAAAAAAAAAATAAATCAAATTCAAATTATATATGCATGGATGAGATGACATGTTACATATACATACAATATGATGTATCTGTGCATTGTGTCCTAACCATCCATAATGCATGCATGCGTCAGCAATTTCTGTGTGTTGATGAATAAGAGAGAGAGAGAGTGAGGCTGGCCTGGCAATGCATTTAAAGGTAAAGACATCATTGCAAAAGTACGTCATCATTGTATTGCAAATAATGCGATAATTTTTACTACGTTTTGAATCAAAAGGTCGATTAAAGAAAGGTTAAAATTAAAGCAGTGTTCCATATTATGCATTTTTTTTCTTATTATTTATTTTGTCAGGAAAAAAAAGTTTTCATTTCAGTTTTCAACTCCCATCTTTTCTGTGCTAGATTTTATGCTTTGGATTTTGTTTTTGTTTTTGTTTTTTTGTTTTTAATTTGCATTACAGTGCGAGTATTAAATGGCTCTTTTTCTCTGTTGACATTTCCTTGGCGACGGCCTTTCATGCTTCTGGCAGAGACAGAGAGAGTGAGGGGAGTTTTTTTTTTTTTTTTTTTTTCCTCTTTTGTTTTCTCACCCACCTCTTACACTGTCCTTTTTGTTAGAGTTATTCGGTCAAGCAATGTATGCGATTGCTTGAAGCATTACACCCTAGGTATCTAGTTTGGAATACCTAGCATGCTGCCCCCAGCTAGCATATATATAGGTTTACACTAGGGTTGAACCAGTTAATGAGCTCTTGCCCATTAGGCCCACTACAAAGGTCCTTTACCTATTAGGATTTATATTAGAACATAAAATAGGGTTATTTAATAAACCCAACAATCTCCTCCTATGTTCTACATATAATTCTTTTCAATAGGTAGATAATATAATGTTCAAAA
>CANXYC010153216.1:0-45102 GCA_948193065.1 Aleurites moluccanus | reverse complement strand
AATATGGTGGATGCAATCGATTGTGAAATAGATCGAAGCAACCAAGCCACGATGAGATTGTTGCATCTGGACCATGCTTGAAAGGTTGGATGTTCTGGTGAAGGTTTGGAAATAGTTCCATCGATAAACCCTAATTTGTTTTTGATGGAAACAGCTAAGATAAAAGATTGTTTCCACGAATTGAAATTTAGGGATGTAAGTTCTAGAGTAACCAAAACTAAGCTATGATTCTCAGAATGGTGAATGTAATAAGGAAAAGAAGTATCTTCGTTAGGGTTATTGAGAACCATTGTCGATTGAAAAGAAGAAAAATGGAAACAAGGATTCGATTATGTTTTTGAAATATCAATTGATAAGGGATATGATTAGAAAACAAAGGATCAAAAGAAAAATTAGAAATTTTTTGGAAAATTAGGTTTACAGTAGAAGGAAGAGATTGATTCTTGTGGAAAAGATGAACGGAGTTCCCAATGCTCTGATACCATGTTGTAAACTGTGCAGCATACTTTATTTCACTTAATTACTAAAAACACTGTTTACAAAGGATTATATACAGTAAACTATTAGTAAGTAACTAATTATACACTAACTAATTTTGTTTTATCAGTTAATAAATAACAAATCAACTAACAGATTAAAGAATATTAGTTTTACATCCTTGTTTCGTTTTTTAAAATTAAGTGTTTATGTTGCCTTCTTATTAAAAGAAAAGTATAGAGTAAGGTGTAGAAGTTTTCTTATTAAAAGAAAAGTATAGAATAAGGTGTAGAAGTTTGAATCATTTCCCTCCTATCAACATTTGTTAACTTAAAAGAGGAATTTTAGAGTAATTTTAAAAACATAAGCGGTGTTACAAATTAATATTTATATATTACTAATATTATAATATATATTTATCTTCATAATTTGATTAAAAATAAATTATTCATATAAAATACATGCTAAAATTATTAAATTTTTAAGAAAAAACATTTCATCCATAATTTAAATTTTAATCAATAAATTGGTGAAGAAATTTTTTTGCTTACTAATTTAATTATTGAAATTAATGTGAAGTTAATTCAGATTAAGGTTAAGGCTTTGTTTTTTTTAATACTAATAATTATGACAACAAAGGCATGTTAAAGCTTTTTATGGCCTCAAACTTTGTAAATTTGTTAATGTGTTTTAATGAGCAAATCAAATTCACTAGCAATTTACACAAGTGGATATTTAAACTTAAAAAAAAAAATACACATACATGTTAATATATTGCCTTTCCTCAAAGTTTGGTTTGACGTAAACATTAAACAATTAATTAAGATTAAGAAATTAATTAATAATAAGAGAAAAAAATTAATTATATATAAGAAAAATAAATAGGAAGCAAAAAGATGAGTCAGCAAAGAGATAGGAGTAAAATTAAACACCCAAAATCAAACCATATGAAATCTTATTAGTAAATTCAATTAATAAAATAATTTAAATCAAAATTAATTTTACAATACTATTAAAAAATATTATATATTAAATAAAAAATGAATAATATGAAAATTTTGAATTGAATTTCGATAATATTTAAATTGTGTTTAGTTCAAATTAAATTTTTATGATAAAAGTTAAAGTTAAATTCAGTATAAATAAAATATAAAAATTTAAATGTAATTATAATTGGTTGATAATATATAAATAAAATTTTGATAAAATAGTTACTTAAAATTTTTTTTGAGGTAGAATATATAAATAAATATTTATTTTTTTAATTTTTAGATTTAACTATTAGTATAAAATGATATTTTTTAATATGTTAAAATGTAAATTTTTTCAAAATTAAATAAATCAGAGAAAATTAATAATATAAAAAAATAAAAAAAAATGAAAATTTAAGAATTTTTTTTTTTTTTTTTTTTTTTTTACCTCTGCCCTTTTTTCAAAGAAAAATACCTTCTTTACACGTTGTTTTTATCTTATAATAATCTTATTATAATAAGCTTTTTTTCCAATCCGGTGTGCTCTTGAAAAGTCTAAACCAACTGTTATTCTCTCTGGTTCACACCTCTCTATACATAAGCCAAATCATCTTTTAAATCCTTCCAGATTTCTCAAAAAGAATTCATTCTTTGGAAACTATAGAAAAGACCCAGTTTAGAAAAATCTCGAATTCTTGATTTTTTCACTTTCTTGAATAATCGATATCATGAGGGCCAGAGGGCAAAACCAGAGCAAGTTCATGAGAATTGTAACAATCCCAATAAAAGTATTGGGAAAAGCCAAGGATCTTTACGTTAAGAGCATGACAGGGTGTGCTGCAAGATCTAACTATGGGCATTCGATGTCTATGCCAAATGGGAATTTGCCAAAGAGTTATAGTATGGGCTCAACCTTGTCTAATGACAACGATGATTACGGAGAGCTTATAAGGGCAGCCTCTGTTAGGAGTCTTGGTCACAAAAATGAAATTGATATGTTATTGCAGCAAATGAAGCAGTCATCAATGAAAAATTCGAAACAAATGCCAAAAAGTGTCAGTCTTGGGATGGGATTTATGGGAAGAATTGACGAGGAAAAACCAGGTTTGGAAGAAGAAGGTAGTGTTGATGGTTCAAAGAAGAATGGAACAAAGGCAGAGTTGTATCCAAGAAGCAGAAGCTATGCTGTTGGTAAAACAAGTGTCGCCTTTTGATTTACTCTTTATTTGAGAAAATTTAAGGATTTGGGATTTGGGATTTTTTTTCCTTTTTTTTTTTTTTTTCTAAAGATTTTCTTTTAAAGATATTTAAGTGCAATTAATGTAGTTTAATCTTATAGGGGTTTATCTTGCTTTCTTGTACAATTTTAATCCTACTCCCAATTGAAAAGTATTGATAATGATTTGAACCATTGCATCCACTGCCTAATTTATAATATTGTCTGGCTATTTCTGCTAGAAATCTGGCAAAAGGATTTCATATTGTCTCCATCTCTAATCAAAATTATTATCATAATTGTTTTACTAGTCCTATTTTTTTTTTTTTTTTAATGAGAGAAGAAGTCTCCATTTTTAATCTAATAAGGAGGCTGCAGCTATTTTGTATACAATGTCATATGGTTTCTTTTGAGTTATTTTAATCTATGTTTGATAGTGACTTTCTTTTTTGATAGTGACTTTCTTTTTCGTCTTTTTCACAAAGGTCAATGCCATCTTATCTTCACTTAGTCGGGTCTATCATTGATTGCCAATGCCATCTTATCTTCACTTAGGCGGGTCTATCATTGATTGCCAATGCCATCTTATCTTCACTTAGGAGATGGCTCTATCACAATTTTTTTTTTTCAAGAAATTTTTAAAAAATAATAATCTTTTTGTATGTAATTTTAATTATTTTGAAATTATAATTCTAATATTTATACTAAAATTAAAATTGAAATTCTATAAAAATTAATATTGATGATACGATGCTACTATCAATTGTGATGGTGATAATATTAATGACCAGCACTAGCAACAAAAGTGACGGTGGAGGTGATTGGTGCAGATGATGATAATAGTATTGTGGATCAATATTATTAGTGTTGGCGACTGATGGTGACAGTAAAGTAGACCATTGTTATTGAGAGTGACATTGGTGGCTGATATCGGTGTGGTGACTAACAGTCGGCATCATTGTTGACGGTGGAGGTGGTTGGTGTTGGTGTTGGTGATGATAATAGTGTTGTGGTAATACCGGCAGGAGAGTGGTGGTAGACCATTGTCATCAAGAGTGACATTGGTGGTTGATATTATTGTGGTGGCTGATAATCGATACCATTATTGACGATATAGTTGATGATTATGAAAGTAAAATTTTTAAAGATTGAATAATGAATTGTGAAATTATTTTTTAATTATATATAACTTCATATAATTATAAATAAAATTTTAATTTTAATTTTAAATATACTATTAAATGGAGAAATTAAAATTTTACTTTCAATTTCAATTTTAGGCTACCTTTTATACCCTTAGTACTTTTGCATTTAGAATTCATTTTATCTTCAAAAGGTACAAAAATTTATAAAAATATTAATGAAAGACCTACACCTATCACTCACTGTTAGCCGCTTTAAAAAATGTGGGATTTGATTCACCATCAGTTACGTACTTATTTTCTGTCCAGTGATTAAATAAGGATTAATAAATCAAAATAAATATTGATTTTGGGAAAAAAGAAATAAAGACCCGATTTGATAGTAACAAAAATTGATCACTCCCATATAAGTAAAGTAATTGTATTCAAATAAATTGAAAAAAAAAAAAAATCTTGAAAAATAAAAATTTTAGAATTTAAATCAAGTAGTTAATTGCTCAATGTCACTCATGTTAAAATTTCTGTTATTATTTGGATTCTTACAATAGTTGCGCATTCTATTTATAGAAGAAGAGATAGCAAATTAGTAAATATAAAACTAAAGTGGGTGTGTAGTTTCAATTTTTAAAACTTTAATTTCATAATTAGAATTACATATATTTAAAGAAACATCTCATCTTTAAAGCATGGTAAAATTCATGAAGGTTCTGAAAGATGAAAATATTGAGACGCAGGCTATAAAATTTGAATTTTTTTTAAATATCTCGGTGTGATGAAGAAATTATCTGGTGAGATTATTATACCAGAATAACTCATCTTTATTGAATATGAGAGTCCATCATCATTAATAAAGAATGGAGAAAGTTTATATTGGAGATCCATATTCCATAAATTCAAACATGTTTCCTTGTTATCTTGGATTGAAAGCTACTTGGCTCACAAATGAATGATTGGAATGAAATTTTTGCACTTTCATCCACTATGTGTTGAATGATTTTCTGTTTAATGATGCTATTTCATCCTGTATTGGCTTGTATGCTGATTAATCTAGTTGTGTGGGCTTATTTCATTTAATATGGCAATTTTCAGATCATTGATTTGCAATTTTCTAAATTCTAATCAATGAAATAAAAGAAAATGTATTGGAAGGAAAAGAAAGCTTTTAATTGGTTGATTGGCTCCTTAACAGTATTGAATTGTAATCAATTAGGCTGCCATAAAGCTCCAATTTTCACTTCCTTTGTCTGTTGGATTCTATCTCCGGATGAATTGGATTGGTCATCGTCTGTATTTAATAAGGTTATATAATTTTAATTTATATTTAATATCTATTCATTTACCCAAATATGATGACAGAATGTTAATTTAATGTTAAAAATATAATATTTCATTGAAAAAATATTATATTATGTTAACATAATTTAAAATAAACTTATTAATTTAATTAATGAATATGTCACATCAAAATTAAGTAAAATAAAAATAAATATAAAAATAAAAAATGTGTTTTTAGTGAGTGAGCTTCATATTTATTTATTATATGAGAATATTATTTTTTAATAAATATTTTATATTTAGTATCATTTTAGTACTTCGATTATCAAATTTATGCAAATAGTTTCCCATTGAAATAAAATTTAAAATTTAATGATTAAAATGATAAATTTAAATTATGTGATCTTATTGAAATTAAGTGATTAAGTTTGGTAACTATTATTATAATTCATTCTTATATCTTTTACTCTCTCAATTTCAAAATATTTATGGTTTTAAAGATTTTTTTTTTTTTTTATTTTGAAATTTCTGTGGTTTTATAATATCAATAAAATATTTATTATTTTTTCAAATTTATCCTCTTTATATTTCTCTACTAAATATTTGCATTAATTATTTTTATTTCTTTATATTAAAATTCTAAAATATATTTTAATTTATTATTTACAAATTATGATAGTTTAATAATTTTCTTAATTTATATGCTAAAACTTTAAACGATGCATATTTTAGAGAAAATAAATTATTAGAAATATATATATATATATATATTTTTCACGAATAAATCATAAATATCTAAATATATATGATAAATAATATAATTTAATATGAAAAAGAAAAATTAAATCAAATATTCTTATAAAAGTGGATCCCAACGTGAAACCATTGTATTTTAAGTGGTATATGTTGTTTTAATGGGTTTGTGGCCCACTAAAGCAACATGGGCTGCCTAATAAGAACTATCCAGAACATTCCATGTTATTGACCTAATAAAATTTCAAAAAGATCAAATTACTACAATATCCTTACAATGCAATCACAATTACAAAAAAGTCCTTGCACTGTATAACATCAATAACATCACCGTCCCGCCACATAATATCTTCGAATCGAAACTACTTCATATCGCCGGCGAATGTTTCAGTATCTCGGTCAGCCAAACTGATCGGTGAACGGAGAACGATTGAATTCATCGACGGATGGAGATAGAGAAAGTGAAACACGTGTCAGACATTGACGAGGAGGAGGAGGACCTCGATGAAGAACCAGGGGAGGTGATCGAATCAGCTCCGCCTCTCAAGGTCGGTGAAGAGAGGGAGCTTAGCAACTCCGGTATCAAAAAGAAGCTCCTCAAGCGCGGCCTAGGCTGGGAAACCCCCGAATTCAATGATGAGGTTACCGGTACCTATACTTGTGTTTGCTTCTGAATATAC
The DNA here is from genome assembly GCA_948193065.1 of Aleurites moluccanus. Classification (NCBI taxonomy): domain Eukaryota; kingdom Viridiplantae; phylum Streptophyta; class Magnoliopsida; order Malpighiales; family Euphorbiaceae; genus Aleurites; species Aleurites moluccanus. The sequence goes on along the minus strand of CANXYC010153216.1, from coordinate 38,588 downwards.
ATTTGTTGATTTTCTGTTCATTTTGGATGAGAACTGTGTCTATATATATAATTACTGAATTTAATTGGAGTGGTTATCTGACTTAATGCAGTTCACTATGTGGGTAATTTGCTTGATGGAACCAAGTTCGATTCTACACGAGACAGAGATGAATCTGTGACTCTTAAGCTTGGTCAAGGTGCTTCTTTTTCTTTTTTCTTTTTTATGCGTGTGTTGTGTTTAATATCCCTGATTTTTTTTCATGTTTATCTCCAAGATGATTTCTTTGGTAATTTTTCGATGTTTGTGGGTTTGATAGGTCAAGTGGTAGCTGGGTTAGATCATGCGATAATTACTATGAAAAAGGGAGAATGTGCATTGTTCATTGTACCTCCTGAATTGGGCTATGGAGTCACTGGCCGTGATGGTGTGCCACCCAATTCTGTCGTTCTGTTTGAAGTTGAACTCATTTCTTGGATCACAGTGGTAAATGTGAGCAAAGATGGTGGGATTGTCAAGAAAATTATGGAGAAGGGAGAGAGGGTTGAGCGTCCTGGTGACTTAGATGAAGTTCTTGGTACTTCTACTGCTCATTTTGTTAAGTTTTAGTTTCCTTCCTGATAGTAATTTTAAAAGTATGAATGCAGTTATTTGGGTAAACTTTGCTTGGTGCAGTGAAGTATGAAGTAACACTTCCTGATGGTACTGTTGTTGCGAAAACACCTGAAGAAGGAATTGAATTTCATGTAAAAGATGGTAATATTAATCGATGATACTCTTATGATGCTTAACTGCTTACATGGGTGATAAATTATTTCTTGATAATTTACTTCTATTAATCAACAATATTGTCCTTTTCAGGTCATCTATGTCCAGCACTGCCAAAAGCTATTATAACCATGAAACGAGGAGAGAAGATTAAACTAATTGTCCAACCTCAGTGTACGTTTTCTCATCATTAGTAGTAGATAGCTGTACACCACCTTATGGATTGTTTGTCTTGATAGTCAGTAGAAATAAATTAGAATTTGAATGTTCAATTTTAAGTCATCTATTATTCATCTGCCTGTAGGAAAATCCTTCAACTTTTTGAAATGCCATTGTTTGTTCTGTGCAACTTAAATTGTGATGATAAATGATAAAACTACCATGAATTTATACATAGGATTCGTCAAGCCGGTAGTTTGATGACTAATTTCCAAGTGATCCTTAGCACTTCCATGCTTGTCATCTCTATTTGTTAATTATGAGGTAGAAATTAGGAGCTCCTTGTGGTCTTTATAGAGTTGATATTGAGAAATAGTGCTTTTAGATGAGATTACAAATCTAAATATAGAGTGTGTGTGTTATCTCAAAGCAAGTACTATTGTCTGAATTTTCCTTCTAAAATTTTTTCCCTACTTAATTACTCAAGGGTAGGTAGTAATCTGAAATTATTGGGTATTTAGAACTTGTATAATGCCTATATTTATAATTTTATACTTGAAATTTAAATCCAAATATACATTCATTCCAAATTACCATCAATCCAAATTGACCCTAAAAAAGAACGTATAGTTGTTTCCATCCTATTTTGCACTCATCCAATATGAGTACTTATAATTCATCACCCCCAAAAGAGGTATTTCATTGTTTCTAAAGCGTTCATTAATCTAATTTTAATGTTCCAGCAGCTAGATTGTAACTTTTTAACGTATCTGAGCTAAAAATTTATGAGCTCTAGTGCCAAAATGAAATATCTATGCAGAAAATGATCTGTTTATATGTAACCTTCATTTTGGAGTCAATGAAGTGGAATACTGATGCTGCAGGAAGTTAAGTAGATAAGTTACTGGCATATTGTCTTTTTCAAATGTTGGCCTGTTATGGCCGTGCATTTAGGATAGAGTTGTGCGTCTATGACTCACCACCGGATTGAAGGAAGGTGAAGGATGCTTGCTGGAGTTCCTACCCTTCCTACATAATTAAATTAAAACTAAGAGCTTGTTAGAGATAACCCTATGATCTCTGAACTTTAGGAGTTCACAACCTTTAAGAAAATTTCTGCTTATTTTATTCCATGTGAAATAACGTTTTTAAATAGTTACAAGAGAGGGTATGCTAGCTCCCTACCCTTAAACTCTGCTTGCATAATTAGAAGATACTATTAAGGAAAAAATCTAAATAAGGAAGATCCTAAGGATCAGTTATAATTACTAAATAGGAAGAACAGCAGGCAAATCATAAAGATCACATTTTAGAAAATTGTCTTTCTACATCCATATGTGAATCTCTTGCAAACCAAGACTGGTTTTGGGGATTTCTGAGCTGTGTCCCAGCTGTAACATGGCCCTATGGTCCACATAATGGAAATATATGTTTAATTTTTTTTTTTCTCTTTTATTTATTATGTTTTATTCCTCTAATCTATATAAGTTCAAGATCCAATATGGACTATTGATTTTATGCCTTTAATATGGGGAAAACAATTGCAGACGCTTTTGGAGAGGAGGGGAAGGATGCTAGTGACGGAATCCATTCAGTCCCACCGAATTCAATGCTGAATATGGATCTGGAGTTGATATCCTTCAAGCCTGTTGTTGATGTTACTGGTGATGCCAAGGTATTCAAGAAGATTTTGAAGGAGGGGGAAGGCACCCTTGTTGCAAATGAAGGTGCCATTGTAACTAGTAAGTATACTGATATATGCCTAATGGTTTGCAACAATATCATCAGAATCAGTTGTGTAAAAATGCATAGATGGATATGGAATGATATTCAGAGACATTTTACCAAATCAGGAAGACTTGAACAATTCACACATCAGTGGATAAGAATACCTACTCTATGTGTGACACGGGACTGTATGTGCTTTGGTTTATTGATGCTCCGAGAGATGGCATACTCCTTGTTAGCAAAATAATGTGCACGTGCATGCTTAGATTCTTTAATTAAGCCTGAAATATTATGTACCAGTACTTTATGCTTATTCCCATCATGGGGTTGACACTTCTCATGGTATTCAGAACTTCCTATTCAGGATCCCATTTGTTAGATCAACATTAGTGTTGAATGGACTTGATAACCTTCATAGAACTAGAAGAAATGCTACACTCTTTTAGATGCTCAATTCTGCAACTTTGGTTGTCTGATCATATGCACTCGGTGTATAATGGTGTCTCTTAAAAGGATATGCTTCAGAAATTGGGGAGAATTGGTTTATATAGGAAAAAAAATGTAGGCCGAGCAATCTTTGCTTTTTGCACTGTGGATTTCTTGACTATTACATGATTTCTGTTCTTAAAAGATGCCAAATGTCAATTTGTTGTAAACTTTTCCATGCAGTTACCTATACAGCTAGGCTACAAGATGGAACTGTATTTGAAAAGAAAGGACTTAATGGGGAGCAGCCTTTGCAATTTGTTACAGATGAAGGTTAGTTTATCTGATTTAATTTAATCTTTATGGTACTTGAACTGTAGTTTCCCGAATATCAGGCAAAAACTCAAAATCATACTTATTGTATTTTGCTTTATGTAGAACAAGTGATAGCTGGTTTAGATCGTGCAGCTGCGACAATGAAGAAAGGAGAGCAGGCAGTATTGACAATAAATCCTGAGTATGGTTTTGGAAGCATTGAAGTAAAAAAAGATCTTGTTACTGTACCCCCATCTTCAGTATTAGTCTATGAAGTTGAAATGTTAGATTTTATAAAGGTAGTTACTGTAATGAACATATGGTAAAAAAAGCCAAAATAATAAAATAAAAGTGGGCAGCTGCCTGGGTAACTTTTACTTAATATATTCCCTAATTTTTAATGGTGCTAATTCAGTGATTTCTATTTCTGATAAGTAGGAAAAAACACCATGGGAGATGAATAATCAGGAGAAAATTGAAGCTGCTAGTAGAAAGAAAGAAGAAGGCAATCTATTATTTAAAAGCGGGAAGTATCAAAAAGCAGGAAAGAAGTATGATAAGGTTGCTTTCATCTTGTCATCATCATTTTGGCACAAACTTGCATGGGTCTTATGGAGGAGATTTTGATTTCGCCTTTACTTTTTGTCCATGCAATTAGGCTGCGGACTATGTTGCTGAAGAGGAACTCTTTGGAGATGATGAGCAAAAGCTAGTCAGATCATTAAGAGTGTCTAGCTGGCTGAATGGAGCTGCATGTAGCCTTAAACTTGATGATTTCCAGGGAACAATCACATTATGTTCAAAGGTAAGGTGTTAAAAGACACAGTAAACATGTGCTTCTAAAATTGGAGAAAAGGGTAAATAGGAAGATACACAGTAAAATATGAAACCACACAAATTGTGTTTTTTTGAGGCACGAGATGTCTGAAGTTAGCTTTGAGGGTAATATTCTGGTCTAAAATTATACTGTTTGAACTCGTAATTCCAGAAAGCCGATTTATGCTGGGGTTAAAGATTTGATAGCAGGACTTTTCCTTTGAGAACCTGAGCCATTTGTTTTGGTTTCTCTGCACTTGTTGGTCCTACTACCATTGTGATCAGTTGTCTGCTTTCTGTCACAGCATGCTGCATCATACTAGAAAGGCACTGCTATAATTTCATGGAAAGGGGGATGTAATCGGGTTCTATATCCTTACTTTCATTCAGATGATGTGATTCCACATTTACTCACTTGAACTAGATTTCTGAACTGTTGATGGTTTGATAAGCGCAGTGGTAATTATAAATGGCTATACCCTAGGCCTTCCATATGGAAGATTCTGTAGCCTGACAAGTATAATTCGATGCCAAATGTCATCCTATGTTCTAAATTTTTATCTTCTATAGGTACTGGATGTGGAGTTCAATAATGTAAAAGCTTTGTATAGGCGAGCACAGGCATATATGCAAACTGCAGATTTGGTCTCAGCTGAACTAGACATAAAGAAAGCTCTTGAGGTTGATCCTCAGAACAGGTAAACATAGAACATTCTTCAGTTAGAAATTCCTAGATGCATTTGTCAGTAGTGTTATTCACTAGCATTGTTCTTTTCAGGGAGATCAAGTCACTACAAAAAGCACTGAAACAACTTCAAGCTGAAAGCAATAAGAGAGATGCAAAGCTCTACTCCAACATGTTTGCACGGATGACACAGCAAACATCTATGGCGACTAAGGTAAGTGATGTGGGTTCCATTTTTATGGTCTGCTTCTAACCCATTTACAGTTGGAACCATACAAGACACTGATCTTGCATCTGGAAATGCTTTGAAAATTTCCCCCTCCATGCTCTGTTGATGTTCCTATTAATTTGTATACGGCTTGTTTTTATCAATATTCATGGCAACTGAATATCTTGAATTTTCTGACAGAAATTGAAAGTTGAGAAAGCAGAGGATGAAAAGAAAGAAGATGCTGTGGCTTCTGCAGACAATAGCATGGTTGTTGATCCCTGTTGAAATCACATGTAATGTATGTGTAACTATAACCCTTAAATACAAGAGGAAAAACAGACAAACAAACAAAATAGTAAAGCGTTAACCCAAGTAATGAGGTAGCAGTATCCCTTGTTCACCTCTAACAGTATTGACATTACAGTGTATAAACAAGTTATGTATTTATTTTTTGAACTGATACCTATGTTAAATTGGGACTATGTCATTACAGCATTATCACGGTCTACAAGAGTTCCATACAACCGGTGCTAGTGCTCCATCCAGTTAACTATTGCCCAGATATCTAGATATATGGGTTTAACTCCAGTTGGTCTTGGATCTTTTCTGAGATTGTGTGTGTTGTCGAAACTATTGAAAGAAAAAAAACTGGGGGCTCTGTTATCAACTAGGAACTAATCTTTCTTATTCTAGGCCCTACAACATATTTTCAACTTGTTATCTCCCTTTATTACTAACAAGTGAATTGACTCAGTTTTTTTATCAAAGTTTTAAAATATACAAATTAAAGGCCAATAAGTTTTGAAAACCAAAACTAAAAATTAAGAGTTCATTCTCTCTCTCTCATTCGGTGATGCCGCTAACTTCTAATTAAAATAGGGAAAAAGAAATTCAAATGATGAACATTTTGAAGTAAGCAATGAATTTGCAATAACCCCTCTAAAATTAAAGATGTAATTGGGAGTTATCATCCCTTAATATTTTGCAACATTTAAAAATATTAAATTTAATTTATAATAATACCTAAATTTAATGTATGAAATGTAATTATTTCTTAAATATTTTTATTAATTATTTTATTTGGTGTGATTAGTATAATAAATTTGCTAAAGACATAAATAATGACAATATAAAATATTAAGATCAATATGTGAACGAAGTGATGAAGACTCGTGATATAGTCTTTGCTCAATGACTTATTAGGCTGCACAAAGAAATTGACAGGATAATTGGAAACATCATTAATTGATAAGCATGGAGCAAAAGCATGAAAGATTGGCCGTGAATGTGAAGAAGTTGTGATCTTGTTGATGTTTTTTTGAGACTTCAGGACCATGGAAATCTTGAATTTCCATAGACAACAGACATAGAGCAGTTATTCTGGTCAGTGTATATTAAAAAGTAAGCTGTTTCAGGACATTTTAATAACATTCAGGATCACATTTGTTAGATCAACAATAGTTTTTAATGGACTTGATGACCTTCATAGAACTAGAAGAAATGCTACACTCTTTTATGTGCTCAAGAAAAGTTAGATATGATAGAGATTGACGCTACGGAAAGAAGAAAAAAAAATGATCTACACTTGAATCCCATTCCTAATAGACCATCTTCAGCCAAGCATGTTGAATCAAGCTACTAAGACACTTGATATGTATGTTTATCATTTTATGTATGTTCAGTGGCGGATTCAGAAAAAAGGTATAAAGGGGGAAATTCAAATAATTAATACAAAAATAATTAACTTGTGGCAGCAATAATCAAAACAATAACAACTACAACAAAGTTATTCATGACATTGGTAAATAAGAGAATGAGTATAGAAAGTATTTAAACTTCCATTTAAGTTAAATAACAATTATTTTGTCATTCTAAACATTATTCAAATAATAATTATACATATTCTAAAAAATAATTATAAAAAATTAAGTAAATTGATATTTTCGTATATTAAAATTTAAAATTAATTCTATTATAAATAAAAATCAATATTTCATTTTTTAATAATATCTCAACTTAATATTTAGTAATTTTGATTTGAATTTATTAAGTTGTGTTAAATATATAGATAAACTTATAATTTTTAAAAATACAAAAAAAATTAGTTTTATTTATTTATTTTTTATTTCATATATTAACGTTTGAAATTAATAATACATATATTATTATTATATATTAAAATTTAATATTTTTTTCACCTCTAATAATAATATAAAGTCTCTCTTTTTGATATATATATATATATATATATATATATACTATAATTATGCTGCAAACCATAAAATCAAATAAAAATTGAACTTGAAAATTGAAATATGGGACTTTTAACATATATTTATCACACACACATACACACACACACAAGGGGGTGAGAGGGTTGGGGAGTGGGTGGATATATATATAGAGACATATGTACAGGGAAATGGGGGGTTGGGAGGGGCCTGGGCTCCCTTGGGTCTCCAAGTGGAGCCGCCATTGTGTATGTTTAACATGTTGAATCTCTTGAAATAAGAAAATGTTGTTTAACTTACTTTCATACGGTCAAAAGATTTCATGCATCTAAGGTGGAAAACTTGTCTCAATTAAAGTAAGTCTAATGAGGAGTTTGTACGGTATTCCTAAGTTGAATAGCTGCGTTAGTAAAGAGTTTAGCGTTAATGGAGCTTGGGAATGGAGAATAATTTTATAATACGAGAGCTCATGAGGTTTTTAATAGGAGTAACATGATTTTTTGGGGTTGAAGTTTTCCCCTGTGATCTATTAGGTGTATTTGAGATAATTTTTGAAAAATCTCATTAGATTTTTGTGTAAATGGATATTCTTAAAGTCCAAGAATAAAAAAAAGAAAGGAGCTATAGACATTACAGCTCTCAAAAAAAAAAAAAAGAGAATGCAAAAGAAATTTAATGATTAATTGAGCTAAACATTTTCCACAAACAGTACTATTTGATGATCCACCGATTTCTAAAGAAGGATGATAGGCATCTTTTGTATTTTGCTAGGCTTAAGACAATCTCTTAGACATGCAAAATCAACAACTAATATTAAAGTGTGAAGTTTGAATGTGGCTAGACTTCTCCAATACCTAAGTCAATAATTTGATTCATTAAAATTTTTAAGGAAAAAGATGATCAATCTCAAGAGAATGCATTTTTTAGTAAGAGAAAATTAACTTGTATGAGTGAATAATTTTTTCTTTTGTAGTGGCTTAACTAGACCATAGATGAGAATATGCGAATAAGAGAATATCCTAATGACAGATAAAAGAGGTGAAATCTGAATTAATAGAATAAATAACTTTTCTTGTATTAATCTTTTGACACTATATATGTGCTTGAGTATTATGGAAAGATAATATTTTTGATGTGTTATGGGCACTACTTTATTCTGACATGATTCATATTTTTTTAAATGAAAACTCATTAGAGCTTTTTGTCTGGGAAAGACTATTTTTATTCAAGTTAGAATATCTTTGCATGAGATTTGAATTGTTTGGAGCTCGGATTTAAGCCGCTCTATTATCAAGTTACATGGAACTCGTAAATCCATTCAAGTCAAATTGAAGGTCTTAGTAGTTACCGAGCTTAAGAATCAAACCTATTTATCATGTAAAAGAGATACTTTATGAGCTACTTCTATTTTAGACTGACATGTGTTGGTTGTTTTTATTCTGCATTAGAGGCTGCACTCCCTAATTTAACCTGAACGTATCGAAGAATGAGTAAAGGAAATAGACAAATGATTTTAGAGTGACAAAATTTATCTACGCTGCATGTATGGAAACAAAATCTATGGTTGATATAAGAGGGATTTGCTGGACTCAATGTGAAGGCAACCAATTGCTTGAATAAAGAGATGAGCAGATGAGCTCAATACTAAAAAGGAAGCTAAGGAGCTCGATGAAGAGGAGGCTCTGTGTCTATTTACTCCATGGCCCAAACTGCCTTAAAATCTGGATTTAGGTTAGAAGATTAAAGCACACAATATTATTATAAAGAAAGCTCAATGTAATTCAAGCTGGCCCATTGAGATTAGAAGCCCAATCAGTAGAATTCTTCTATTTTATTTTATTATTATTATTATTTTAAATATTAAAGAAGATAAATAAATTTTAAATTTATTATCTAAATAATATATATTTCTCGCTAAATCATATTTGAGTGCTTTTTATTTTATTTTACTTTTTAAAATACAAACAAAAGAGTTCTTAGTTGGATGATTGCAGAGACGTTTGTGTCATCCATTGAAACTGTAAGAACGACTGTTAATAAGTTTAGTTCGGTTGGATAAAAAATTGAATAAATTGAAATAACTAGAGATAAAATTGAATTTGAGTATATTTTAAAATCGAAAAATTATTTATTTATGTTGAGTGGTTGGGACACAATATGATTAGAATTTCAACCACTTGCCATATTTACATGCAATAATTGTGGCTTTGTCAAAAATCGGTACAGTATGGATTGAGTGATGGATATAACTCAGAGTACAAATATCACACCAAAAATAATTGTCCTTCCTATATTAATTTAATAAAATAAAAATATATAAAATAAAAAAATATTTATATTTTTTATTAAATAAAAAATTTATATTAATTAAAATATATCATCACTTACTAATTAAATATATAATATAAATTCTTATACTCAATATAAACAAAAAATTTCCGTACTTCAATTTAGAAAATTGTCATTTATAAAGTATTAGTAATTTTTTTTCCTTTTTTCTCCTAAATAATAGCTCTAATGTAATTTTAACTCGTAATTTCATAAATTTTTAATAATTAAATATAATTATTTTTTTTTAAAAAAAATAACTCTTTTTATTAAAAAAATATTTTATATTAATGAATTTTTTTTTTATTCTCAAAAAAAAATTAATATTAGAAATAAAAAAAACATTTTTAAAAAAACACTTCCTACCAAATAAATGAAGTCTTAACTCATTAATATAAAATATCACGTGGGTGTTTGGATTCTCAAGAGAATCTAAAATCACTTATTACTATAGCAGATAGAATTTTAGTTCTTTTTTAGTGTTTAACAGTAATATTTTAATGTGTTTTGGGTTTTCAATTGAGTTATTTATTTATTTATTAAACAACAAATAGTAATTTATTTTAACAAAATTCATGATTTGACAATGAGAAGTACTAAAAATATTTTTTATATTATCTTAATATTATTAAGACATATAATATAATTTAAAATTAATAAAAATTAAATATACAACAAAAAATTTTAATCACATTATTATTATTATTATATCCACTGAACTTGATAATTCCACAACGTAACAAATAGTGATATGTACAGGAAACTTTGTTCATCAAATGGATGGAATTGTATTAATGTGCTCTTCTTCGGCCTCCCCATGAGACATTTGATTTGTTTGATGATTTAGTGCTATTTATAAGAAGGGTACATGGTGTATGAAGGCCCAAGAGAAGAAGTTTTAGAGTTCTTCGAGTCATTATGATTTCACAATAGAGCTATATTTAGGTCTGATGAGAATTTAAAATTAAAATTAAAATTTTTAATTCCAGTGTTTGATAGCTATTTATAATTAAAATTAGAATTCTAATTATAATTTCATAAAATTATAATATAATTAAAAAATTAATTTCATAATTTTATTCTCAATCCATAAGAATTATAATTTTACAATCACTATTATAATACTCTTTTCCACCACTACCGCCACTACCATCTCCACCTTCATCCCCAGTGTCATCATCATTGCTAGCGACAGTGGTCTATCATTGCTGGCGACAGTGGTCTACCACCTTTAGCGATAATGGCTAGCCTGACGATCATTGTCGGCGATGATAATTCGTTGGACCGTCATTACCAGCGACAATGACTCGTCGAACAGTTATCGCCGATGACAATAACTCACCGGATCGTCATTGCCGGCGATCCACACCCACCCCCACTCCCATCCTCACCGACGATAATTCACCACTACTTTCAATTTCAAAGCCACTTTTATTATCACCAATTTTTTATTTAATTTCAATTTTTTATATAAAACAAACATTAAAATTATAATTTTAACAGAATTCTAATTTTAGAAAATTAAAATTAAAATTGAAATTCTCAATTTCAATTTCAATTATTTATCCCCAAACAGACTCTTAGTGCTATTATAAAAAAGGTACATGGTGTTTGAAAACCAAGAGAAAAAGTTTTTGAGTTCTTTGAATCATTACGATTTTATAATAGAAATATTCGAAAAATTGATTAATATATTTTTTAATATATTTAATTTTTATTAATTTTAAATTATGTCATATATCATAATAATATGAAGAAAATAAAAAAAAATATAATATTGAGAAAATTCTTAATACAATAAAACTAATTTAAGTATGATAATATATCCAAATACAAGAGTTGTATCCCGAGCTAGACCGCCTGCACTGCTTGGAGACCGAGCTAGGCTACTTGCAATGCGTGGAGACAGAGCTATAATTTATGAATAATTTATAATTTTTCATATGTAGGATTACCAAATATATACTGAAAATTATATTAATTTTAATTTGATAATACCCAATGAAAAATATTTGTTTACATAATTAGGGGGACATCAATTTGATTTAATCGATTTGAAGAGTTACTATCAAACTAAATTAATATTTTCGATTTGTAAAATTTTCAAATCAAATTAAAATATTATTATAATCAAATCATTGATTTTAGATCGGTTTAAATATTTTCGATTTATCAGTTTCAAACTCAAGATTTTTTTATAAATTGTTATTATTTTATTATAAATTTAAGAAAAAACATCAAATAAAGTATTAATAATAAAAAATTTTTAAAAATAGTTTAATATTGTACAACCTAAAATTTATCTATTTCATTAATTAACACATCCAAAACTTATATTTTTTCTCAAAAATTAAACTTTTTTTTTTTTTTTAGTTAATTTTCATGGATGATATTTTTTTAAATTCTAAATTAATATTAAGTTAAAAAAATATAATTATATATAAAATAAAATTAAATATATTTAATTGTAATAATGGTAAAAAATAATATATATAATTTTGGTTTGATTTTGAAAAAAAATTCAAACTGTAAATTAAATCGAATTTTCAATTTACTCTATTTTTTAAATCAAATCAAATCAAATAAATTATGAAATTATCAATTTTAATTTCATTTAATTTGATTGGTTCAGTCAATTTAACTTTTATCTCTAAAGATGTTTTAGTTAATAACACTTTTATATTTTTTTTTTACCCAACAAAAAAAATCAATACTCTTTTAACAAGAAATTTTTTTTTTGACCTTTCAATCCAACTCTGACAGTTTCCTCACAAATATCACATGTATATTATACAAGTGTGCTTGGTGTAGCACATGTCGCTCTCTGCTTGACTGTCATTTTACACATTGTAACTTGATTATATTTGATGATTTCAAATTATAATTAAATAAATAATCATCATGTTGCCTAGATTTTGTGGCATGATATATATATTGCCTTGTAGCATCCACATATCCATTTCTATCTCATTATCTAATTTCAATCATTGCCTTGTTTTCCTTCCAATGGAAAAGCAATTCCCTTCCTTTTTATTCCTTTCAACATTCATCTTCTTCATCTTCATGATACTAAAAATATGGAAGAAGAAATTAAAAACCAGCAGTAAATACCTGCAGCCTCCTCCAGGACCATCGAAATTACCGTTAATTGGAAACATTCACCAACTACTTGGCTCCCTTCCTCATCGTTGCCTGCGAGACTTTGCCAAGACTTATGGAACTGTTATGCAGCTTCAATTCGGCCAAGTTTCAGCTATAGTAATCTCATCGCCTGAACTAGCAAAACAAGTCCTCAAAACCCATGAAACAAATTTCATCAACAGGCCTCGAGCTGATGTTGCAAATGTCTTGTTCTATAATCGCCAAGACATTGCATTTGCACCATACGGAGATTATTGGAAGCAAATGCGAAAGATTAGCATTTTTGCTATGTTCAGTTCGAATAGGGTAAAATTATTCAGATCAATTCGACAAGATGAAGTATCGAAGTTCATTAAGTCAATTTATTTGAAAGCAGGATCTCCGATAAACATTAGTAAGATGATGTTTTCTTTAACTAATAGCATAATTGCAAGAATTACTATGGGTGAAAAATGTGGAGGAGAAGAAGATCTTTACCATATTGTTCAAGCTTGTACCAAGGCAGTAGGAGGTTTTAGTGTTGTTGACATGCTACCCTCCTTTAAATTACTTCACTTAGTTAGTGGAACAAGTGGCAAGCTTAAAAAAGTTCATCAAGAAGCTGATAAGATTATTGAAAACATCATAAATGGACATAAATCTTTCAAGGAAGTGTCCAAGCTTGATGAAATTGATAGTCTTCTAGATGTTCTTTTGGATCTTCAAGACAATGGAAACCTTGAATTCCCCTTAACAAATGACGGCATCAAAGCAATCATCCTGGTCAGTTAACATACTAAACTGTTAAAGACTGGTTAATTAATAATTATTGATTTTATTTTATCAATTCTCTTTGAATTTTTTTCCACATCAAATTAATTTAGAATAACATATTAGTTTAAATTTTTATTTTGTTTATAATCCATTTGATAATAATCTTAACATAAACTTGCTGTTATTATTATTATTATGATCTCACACAACCCAGTAAACAACTTCAATATTATTAGACTAAATATAAAGATAAGGTCAAAAAATTAATCACGAGTGAACTGATAAAATTTTTTTTATATAAAAATCTGAATTTCAGTGGATAAAATGAAAATTTTTATTGATTGGTTGTCGCAAGTAGCCGCCACAACCCTCAATCCCTGGCCAAATGCTTATTGGTTTATATTATTATTTTTAAATTATTATCTCAGATAGATAAAAGAAAAAAAAAAATTTATATTTGTGAAAAAAATTATTAGTTTATAAAAATTTTAAAAATTACTTTTTATATCTATGCTTAATTTCATATAATCTACTGGTTGATAATCCTATATATACGTTAATTTCAGGATATGATAACTGCTGGAACTGATACATCATCAGCAATTTTAGAATGGTCAATGTCAGAAATGCTGAAAAATCCAAGAATAATGAAAAAAGCACAAGAAGAAGTAAGACAAGTATTTAATAAAGCAGGAAATGTTGATGAAATTGGTCTTCAAGAATTAAAATTCTTGAAATCTGTTATTAAAGAAACTCTGAGATTACATCCTCCGACCCCAATAATTCCAAGAGAATGCAAAGAAAGATGTGAAATTAATGGGTATGAAATACAAGCCAAAACTGAAATTCTTGTCAATGTATGGGCAATTGGAAGAGATCCAAATTATTGGATTGAACCTGAAAAATTTTACCCAGAAAGATTTTTTGATTGTTCATCAATTGATTATAAAGGAGTTGATTTTGAATTTCTTCCATTTGGTGCTGGAAAAAGAGTATGTCCTGGAATATTGTTAGGCATGGCTAATGTTGAGTTTCCACTTGCACAACTATTATACCATTTTGATTGGAAGCTATCAAATAATAATGGAATAATAAAGCCAGAGTATATTGATATGAGTGAGGCCTTTGGATCTATAACTAGAAGAGAGAGAGATCTTAATGTAATTCCGATATTGTACCATCCTCGGTGATGCTTATATAAGCACCAAAGGTTATGGATTTCACTATATATAAAAGGGTCAAAGTTAAATATATAGACACTTGATGTATTTAATTACGTGTTTGATTTGAATTTAGTCTAATGAAAAATGTGGCAATGAATATTTTGACTAAATTTCTTTATTTAAGTTTTGGTTTTGACAATTTAAATTTTTTTATCTATTTTTAATAATTTTTATTTTTTTATTTACTTTTATTAGAAAACTTATTTTAGAATGTCTTTTAAGATATTGTCTTTCCTATGTTTTATTTTTTATTTTAAAAATTAATTTTAGAAGAAATTAAATTATTTTTTTTAAAATTTTTTAATATAAATAAAAAAATTCATTTTCATATTTTTGATAAATTTAAAAATAAAAATATTTTTTTATAAAAATATTTTTTATTTTTTAAAAAATAAAATAAAAAAAATATTTTTATTTATTTTATTTTTAAAATTATCAAAAAATATAAAAATACATTTTAATCCTAAAAAAAATTAAAGCAAAAATAAAATATAATTAATTAAAAATAAAAGAGTAAAAATATTTCTATTTTTTTACTGTTCTTATTAATAATTTTAGGATTAACTAATAATAAAATTGTACGAAAATGCTTTAATAATAATATATTATGACATTTATAAAAAATGAATTAGTGTATTTTTAAAAAGTCAGATGAGAATTAATGCATTAGATCATTACATAAAAAAAAATTATAATTAATCCTATTATAATCTCTATATTGAATCGATATTATATTTTTTTAGTAAATCTATTTCAACTTAAGACTCCAACTTAAAATTGTTTATATTTAAATATTACTCCATACCAACTAATTATTGGCTATTTTATCTCATTTTGATATAATTATAGTTGTATTTTTAGCAATAATAATATAACTCTCATAGATATGTCGGGAAGAAATTTTTTTTAAATGAATTTAATTTATTATGTTGAATTATAAATTATTAATAGTAATTATATATTATTAAGTAATAATTATTTATAAAATTAATTTAATAATTAATTATTTAAATTAAAAAATATATATTATAATTAATATATTAATATATTAAATAATTATTAATAAATTCATAATTATATGTAATAAATTTAATTTATCTAAACATTTCTGATAAGCATGATGACACGGAGTCTAATGGTCAAAACTGAAATGATCACATCAACCTTTTTTTTTTGTAACTTTTCCTCTCATATCCTGCATCTTATTGTAGATTTTTTTCTTTCTTCCCACTTTCTCAATGCAAAAAAAATCAAAAGGAAAAAAGTCGGTTTTCATATCCATCATAAATTCTCAACTTACTTGGATAGAATTTAAACACTTGATAGTGTTTAAATGAAGCACAATTTAAACACTGTCCACATTGTATTTTTAAAGCATTTTTGTTGTTTAGCTAAAAGAAAAGAAAAAAACTTGATTATTAATCACATGCCAAGTTTGATTTCTTAGAAGGGAAAGAATTTAAATATTTGTACCACCTGCTTAATGTTCTTCGGGGCGAATGCAAGAATTTTATGAAAGGGAACATATTTTTTTATTTAAAAAATAATGTATAAATTTTAGGAAGGGATAAAAGTTATTTATAATTTTATTAAAAAATTGAAGAAAATTGAAAATGAAAAAGTGTAAGAAAATTAAGTAAAATTAAAAAGAAAATAAAAAAAAATTGAAGGAAAAAGAAAAAAAAGTGAAAAAAATGAAATTAAATAATACTTTATTAGGGATTAAAAAATAATTTTTTAAAATAAAATGACTATTTTATTAATTTTAATAAATTTTGTAGACTAAATAGTAATTTATTCTAAAAAATTTAAAAATTAAGGAGAAAAAGAAAAAATGAAAGAAAATGACATGAAATAGTAATTTATTAGTTTTTTAAAAGTTAATTTTTTAAAATAAAATAATTATTTTATTAATTTTATAAATTATAAGCACTAAATAATAATTTTATATTAAAAAATTAAAAAATCAGAGGAATACATGTCCCGTCTTGCCTAAAAATACATTTGCCTCGTCTTACCGTCAGTATTCTCAGTTTTATTCTCAATTATATTTGTAGAGTTTCATATCTTAAAATTTGTGTAATATAATTTTTTATTTTATTTTTCTATGTTTTAAAAAAGGAAAATAAAAAACCTTCTATACTTTCAATTTAAAATATAAATCTAAAAGTTTAAAATTTCTAAAAAAATTAAAGTTATAATAAATTTAGATTTTTTCTTTCTTCAACTTATAATTTTTTCTTTATTCAACTTATAATATCATGAAAATAATTTTTAAAAAACACTCAAAACTCTTATAAGTGGAGATTACCGCCTGAACAAAATCTATAGCAAGATAAGACTTTTTTTAACTTTTTCAGGATCATTAAAGCTATACATTTTAATATAGATGTTATATATACTCAAGTGCGATGCAATGTTTATGAAACAGATCGCATCTAATTATCAATTTTTATGTAAGGTTTACTTTGACAAAAATGTTTCTTTGGCATAAGTGCCTTCGTCTTCTAATCAAATTCTAACTGTTCTATAAAGCATTTTGACTTTTTACAGCTATTTACTCGAAAACTTGCTTTCCCAAGATTATTTTCCTATTTTTGCTCGGTCAAAATGTCCTAAGCTGAAGAAATTACGAGAATTCACTGCAAACAAAAATCTTACCAGTGCTGGAATAAAGATAAATAAAGAGTCGCCATATAGACAAAACAGCTGGACAGGGCCCGATGGTGCTGATGAGAAGTACTTGAGAATCACATATAGTCCAAGAGGAACATCAATGGTGACATAGCCATAGAATACACTAGCAGACCAAGTCACCAAATTATATCTATTAAAGTCTATGTATACATATAAATATCAACTTATAAATAAATAAGTGATGAAATACATTTACATAAAATCAACAAATTATATATAATACACACTCACTTATAAGTCTTTTATATATTTTTTTTATTATTCGATATGTAATACTTTTCTCCACATACCTCTCAAATGCATTTAGACTTGATCCAACATGGCCTAATAACAACAAATCGATTGATATTTTCTCACAAATAGATTTAGTGACACATTTTCTTCAATTTCGATCTAGAGTGACATCATATCAATCCACAACGGAGAATTTAAATATGAATTTTAAGATCTAACTCGTTTGGATATAAAAATCTGATACCATATTAAAATTCATGTGTTTATATAAATTAATTTATAAGTTGATAAATATTTAAACTCATTTATATAAAATTAATTAATTTGTGTTAAATCCAACATTCGCGTATTTAACCTGCAAGGTGGTCCTTGTTGATTCACACGGGATTCCACGTGCCCCATGCTACTCCGGTCAGAGCATAAGCTAGTGACGCTTTCAGCTACTGGACTCTTGCCATCTAGGGTGCAGCACTCCACCGCTTCGCCTAGCAGCACGACGCTTGTATTGCTCTCCCACAACCCCGTTTTCACGGTTTTATATTTTTTCATTATTTGATACTTTTCCCAGCAATGTCATAGCCTCATTCTTTCTCCTTCACCCACTCAATGTCCTCTTTTGTCGGTAATATTATCTCATTTCTCTCTCTCAGCCCTCTACCACCGGCACCGTCAAAGCAATGTAAAGGAGCAACAAAAGCCGGACAATCACACGATATAGAAGACAGAAGAAAGAACAACATAATAGCTGCAACCGAGATGGATAGCAGCAGAACTGACATTATTATCACTTTTCCCTTTTTTGCGAGTGCTGTAGAAGCTAAGATAGCCATTACACATTAGCTTCTGCTTCTCTATCTTTCTTTCGCTCTATAGTCATTTTTATGTATATATATTCTTGGGCAAAGCTAAAGTGGAAGAAAGAAGAAGCTCGGCTGATGGAGGTTTAATCTTCATCCAAAATAGGCTATTTCTGCAAAATTAAAAGAATTTTTTTTTAATTGCACAAAAATAGAGATGATAATTTTGTCCGCTCCATCAGATACCCAATTCACTCTACCTGAATGGGACTGTTCCCTTTTTTTGCAAGTTTTGTAGAAGCTAAGATAGCCATTACCCATTAGCATCTGCTTCACCCTCTTTCTTTGGTTCTATTGTTGTTTTTATGTACATATATATTCCTGGAAAAAGCTACAGCGTAAGAAAGAAGAAGCTCGACTGACGGGCATTTGATCTTCATCCAAAATAGGCTATCTGAGCCAAATTAACAGGATTTTTTTTTTAATAGCACAAAAAATGAAATGACAGTTTTGCCCGCTTCATCAAATATCTAATTTGCTCCACCTATTCGTTCTATTTAATAAATGTTCTATTTAATAAATGGGTTAAGACAAATTTTTTAATTTTAATCTGAATAAAGTTCAGGTCTAATACAGATAATAGGTAACCCATCTTGAATCCCACCCAATTATATACTTAATAAAATAATATTTTTTGAGAGAAAAAATAAAAAAATATATAAATGAGTATTATTTATTTCGACTTAATCGCTCTACCCTGTCTCTAAGCAGAGTTAGTGGTAGGTTGTAATTTTTATTTTTATATTTATATAAATAGGGTTAGAGTTTATGCAACCTATTTTAAATTTGATAAGTTATCATTCCTAAAAAATAAAATAAAAAACCTAAATAAAAAAATTGAGATAATTCAAGGCTTATATATATTTTTACCCAAAGATAAATGTTAAATTGATACACATAACATAATATTTTTCTAGTTGGCATAACCGTTATAAGGAAATTTTTTGCTTAATAATTTATTTCATATAACTATTTAATAGGCGACGAGATATTTTAAATAATTTAATTTTTTTATTTTTTTATTTAATAAAAAAATATAAATTCTTTTTTTTTTTCTCTCTCCATTTGGATTTATGTATACACCAATTGGTTGCTGTTATAAATCCCAGTTGGCATAGCCGTTATAAAACGATCAGTAACCAATTCCAACGTTCACAATTTTTGAAACAAAATTCAAAATCAAAATCCCTTTGCTGTTTCCCCCTCAAAGAAACCCCACTGTAACAAAGCATATAAAATCCTCCAGTTTCTCTCTCTCCAAGAATTTTTCGCTCTCTTTCTCTATTACCTGAAAAATCCAAGAAACAGAGAGATTGGCTAAGTCCTAACAATGAGTACCATTCAAGAGAAAGAGCCCAAGGAAGATGAGAGAAAGATACCTGTTTTAACAGTAACGAAGAACGGTGTGATTCTCAAGAATATTTTTGTAATCAACAATCCACCGTCACCGGAGCTTGATTTCATCGACAACGTTGAAAATTTGGAGAACCCAGATGGAGAAATCGAGGAGATCTTGATTGTTGGTCGACACCCAGATTGCCATATCGTGTTAATGCACCCTAGCATTAGCAGATTTCACCTTCAAATCAATTCCAAACCCTCCGCACAGAAGCTTTTTGTCACTGATTTATCTTCTGGTAACTTCATTTTTAATTGCATTCTGTTACAGAATTGTGATTGAATTTTAATGGGTTTTCTAGTTCTCGATGGATCATTGTTCATTTCTTTTCTTTTTATGTTCTTTTTTTTTTTTTTTATTTGGGTGATTCTCTGTACTTAGAATTTTAATGTGCTCTTCTCGTCTTGTTTATTTCGATCTTCAGAACTCTTGTGGAATCGTTTTCTTTTTTTGCCATAATCTCTTAGTATTATCTTTTATGTGGTTTCTTTTTTTTTTTTTTTTCCTTGATGGGTTCTTGGTTTATTATGCGTATCTCTTAATTTTTGTAGAACTGAATTGTTATTTAAGTTTGAACATCATCGAAATTGAGTTGGAATTTTATTAGTTTTCTATGGGTTTCTTGTTCTTGCATAGTCCATGGGACCTGGGTTTCAGAGAAGAAGATTGAACCAGGGTTTCGTGTTGAGCTGCATGAGGGTGATACAATAAAGGTTGGTGGCTCAACCAGAGTCTATAGGCTGCATTGGATTCCTTTGAGTTGTGCATATGATATGGAAAACCCCTTTGTTTCATCATCAGATATGGCAATGATTGAAGAGAAGAAAGTGGAAAGAGTAGAAAAACTGTCTCAGGTGAGTTAATTCATGCTTTGGTTAGAAAAAGAAGGAATAAACCGAGAATGAATTTGTTGTTGAGGCAGTTAAAATGTTGAATAAAGATGTTTGTTGAAGTGTTATTTAAACTGGAATTGTACAGGATCAAGATTTGTTGGCAACTGAAAATGGAAATGCTGAAGAGAAAGACTCATCAGTAGTGCAAGAAAAAGCAGAAGAAACGCATCAGGTCAGAGACTTGATGTGTGATGATTATGGCAATAACAGTAAGAAATGCTTCAGAAAATTGATTGATTCTTCTTTCTGTACTTTTCTGTGTTTTTCAGGAAATGAATCCTTTTTCTACTGGAAATGGTGAAATTCAATCTGTAGATTCTATTTTTGAAGGAGTCAACTCATTATTTTCTTATGAGAATTCTGGGTTAGTTGTGAAGAAAGAGATCCCATCAGCACCATTAATGCCTGAAAACATAAATTCTTCTCTTTGTGACGAGAATGAAGAAATAGGACTACCTAGAATTGATCCATCGATTCTTAAAGCAGCAGAGGAAGTTATTTTGCAGAGCTTGAATCAGCAATTCTGTGAATGCAACCAGAGCCCAGATTATTATTCTGCTAAGGAATCATTACTGGAGAAAGAAAACACGGACATTTCCATAAGATTAGAGCTGGAATCCAATGTTGGGGTGAACTCGGATTCTTCTTCATCTTCTCTTAAAGAAGCAAAAGACAATTCAGTCTCTGAAATGCCAGAAGAAACTGAAAATCAAAGCTTATTACGGAAAAATATTGAGCAGATGGATATTTTTCCTTTAGAATTTATCAACTTGTCCTTGTCATTAGGAGATCTCTCGCATGCCAACAATGAACAAGTCAACCAAGAAAACCGGACTCCAGAACCTCTTGCTGCTCTGAGTCTACTATATGAAGAAGAAAACAGAGAGAATTCAACAAAGAACCAAACATTGGACGAGCTAGTGAGCCCACAAATTATATGTGCTTATGACCCTGCAGCCACTGAAGCACTTGATGAAATGGAAAACCAGAGTCCATCAAGGAAAGACTATGGAGGGAGTGGGTTTTCTGAACCCATTGCAACAGAATCTGTTAACTCATCTTTGCCCCTTGGTGAAGTTCTCTCTGAGATTGTAGAAAGCAAGCAAAGCCTGACACCACAATCTGCCTTCCCTGCATTTGAGAACTTAGAGAACTCAAGAAGCCCTCCTATTGGATCAGCGAAAAAATCCAGCTCCTATGACTTACGGTCAAGAACAGGTAAACCTGCTACTGCTCTTCAGCTTCACACAAGTAAGAGTGGAGGGAGAATCAGGAGGCTAGATGTTGATGCTGATGTTGAATGGGAGAATCAGGAGAATATTGAAAGTAAATCAATTACAAGGGCTCTTTTTCCTGGTTTAGAAGCAATGGATGAAGAAATATTTACTCCAGACAAGGAGAATCACACCCCAAATACTTCTCTACTGAAGCTCTTGAAAAAGAAGGGCAAGCTAGAGGATAGTCAATTATCCAAGTCATGTAGATCATCCTCTCCAAAGATTGCTTTTAGCCCCAGTATTGGACCCGAGGAAGACATGATTGTCTCCTCAGACAAAGAGAACCAGACACCTAAAGTTTTCCAACAGAGGAAATCAGCAAGGTTAACCTCAAGGAATCAAGTGAAATTGGAAGAAGACATGGTACTAAAGGAACGAAAAATAGAGAGGATTCCCTTCCAATCATTACTTGCCAATTCCCCTGGGAAGAGCATATCTGAAGTTTCAGCCCCTAGTGGTGCTGCTAGATTAGATAGGGTTCCCTTCCAATCATTACTCGCCTCTTCCCCCATAAAGAGCATATCTGAATGTTCGGTCACTAGTGCTGCTGCTGGAAGCAGCAATTCTATCAACTGTACACAAAAGAATGTTACAAGTTCCACTTCTGTAAGTTGAAATTTACTAGGATTACTTCTGTTATAACTTCTCATTCCTTTTACATCGGTTTGATTACATACAAATCAAAGTTTTCGCAGATTAACTCTGTTGGAGATGGAAAGAGGAGATGGACTTTGATAGCAGATGCCACATCTCTTCTAGACAAGGAATCTATGAAGTCTTTACAGCTTTTACAAGGTCTCAAGGGGACTCATTTAATCATTCCAATAATGGGTAATTATCACTATCATATTCTCTTGTTCTATAAACATTTTAGGTCTTTTTTATCATCAAGTGTTTATTTTCTGACAAGCATCAATGGCTTTAATGTCCAGCCATAAGAGAACTGGATTCATTGAACCGGCGTGGTAGTATGTTCAGGAGAACAACAGAGGCATCTTTGGTGTTAAAATGGATAGAAGAATGTATGGTGAAAACAAAATGGTGGATTCATGTTCAAAGTTCTGTAGAGGATGCAAGGCCAATTGCACCCACCCCGCCTGCTTCTCCTGTGTCCCGATTCAGTGATGGAAGTGTATTTCCATGTAGGACAACAAGCTCAGTCTCATTTTCAACTTATGGGAGTTTATTGGAAATTGCTTCACCAACTGCAGAAGACCATATTCTTGACTATGCGCTTGCCAATAGGAAAATGAACAATGATGGACAACTCGTCCTTCTTAGCAACAATGTGACTCTGAAGATCAAAGCTATGGCAGAGGTACAAATACTTATATTTCTTCTAGCTTCTAAGTATGTTAGACACGATTATTTGAGTTGTTATTGAGAAAAGTGCTTTGTTGAAAATGTTTATTAGAAGTCACTGAAGTTTTCTTTTTAAAATAAATTTCACATTGTTTTAAAATGAATTTCACTGAAGTTTTCTTTTTAAAATGAATTTCACATTGCTTTTTTTCTACATCTAAAAAGACATCCGTTTCGATCTCAATGGTTGACAGACTCACTCGAATTTTTCCTCTCCCTCATAAAGCTTTTCCTTGTTGCTTCAGGGTTTGATATGTGAAACAGCTCAGGAATTTCGAGACAGTCTGGTGAACCCTTTCTCTGAGAGGTTCTTGTGGGCAGACAGCTCTCCTAGAGGGCAGACATGGTCTGTCTTTGATGATGTAGTGTTGAAGGAAAAGTATTACAGGAGCCCTTCAAAGAAATCATCAAAGGGAGAGGGTGTAAAAGGTTTGAAGCTCATTCTGCTACACAATTCTCATTATGGACAGTTGAGTCAATCAATCCATTAAAAACAATGTACATCGCATTTCTATAGCGGATACTTATTTTTTTCAGTACAATAGTTGTTGCTAGATCGATTTTACCTAGATTATTTTTTTAGACTTTATATGCTATGAAGTAAAACTCAGTAAAGTTACTGTTAGATAACATGGGGTAGTATTTCTATGCAGACATTATGACACTATTCCTGCAATAGTAAATGGCTTATATGAACATAAAACTAAAGACATTTAACATTTTTTTTTAACCATTTAAGCTTTATCTGTACTGAAATTGAACTGAAGAAAAGGGGGTGAATCAGTTTTAATTCCCTTAAAACTTATGGCACGCTATTATATCCAAATTGATTATAAAAAAAAAATACAATTATACAAATATTATTACTTCAATTTTCATAGTTTTTATCTTAATATCTAAGTAGGACGTCTGAGTGATAAACAGGCATCCATCCCACCACGGCCCACACTTTCATAACAGTTGTATAGAGTCTGAGTTGGTGGGCAATCATAAAGAATAGCTGTCATGCACTGAACTTTCCACAATCAAAATAGCATCTAACCAACATGCCACCCTACCTCCTCAGTCCTCCCTATATCTACATCTTAATCATAAATTTATGTGGAATTTAAGATAGATAGCAATAGCTGACTTTTCAATGCAAAATTCATTAGACATCTTCTTTTTGTTCTTTTTAACTTATTCAAAGAAGGAACTTAAGATCTTTTCTCCTAATAAGATCTTTTTCTCCTAATATCTTGTTTGAGAGTATTAACACTCAATTAATGGGTTATATAAGCATTTCATTACATTCTGGTTTGCGTTACTTCCCCAGTTCTTAATCCGATCTCTCTAAGCAAGATGTGAAAGCAGCGTCTATTACAGGAGGCTTTTTTCAGGGATTCTCTCTCAAGTAGCAAGCCTGTAAAAGGAATCACAAGAAAAAGAAAGAAAAGAAGGGAAAGAAACAAAGAATATGTGCCTTTCAGGATTGACCATTTATTTATAGTAATGCAATTAATGAAAGAAAAAAGAAATAAAGCCATGCAATCAGAATGGCTAAAGACGAACATTTATTTATACTAAAGCAGCTACATGGGACAATCTCCAATAATTAGAAACCTTTGATAACTTATGCAATCAAATACTAAAATACCTTGAGACATCGCTAAAGATTATTAGAACTAGAGTCCCCTCTAGTTTTCTGACTGTAATTACACGAACCAGAAATAAGATAAGAAAATGAATTTTCTGAATCATCAAATGGAGGTCGGGGGAACTCGTGAAACCCACCAAAGTTACAGGTGTCAAAGTTCAATGGTGAGAAATAATTAGCAGGGTCATCATCAACGCCCTTCATATCCATAATATTTTGATCTCCACCTCCACTAGCAACACCAGAGCCAAAGCTGAAGTTTATATTTCCTACCTTGTTTGCTACTTCATTATTTTCATCCCCTTTATCAGATAGCACTTTCGTTTCATCAGAAGGGATCGCAGGAGTATGACCTTGGAAGAGAGCAATGTGTCCAAAAAGTTTGTCTTTCCTTGAAAAGGTGGTACCGCACGAACAAAGCCATTTATCCTTGCCACAATGCTTTTCATGAGTTTTGAGGTCTGCAATAACTGAGAATTTCTTGGTGTTGCATCTGCTGCAAGTGTAGCTCTTGTCACAATGAGTTCTCTTGTAATGGTTTTTGACACACAAAATAGTCTTCAAAGGATGAAACTTTCTGTGATCCTTGTTCCGCTTGCAACCAGCAAATGGGCAGGAATACCTCTTAATGAGCACTGGTTCGGAGATGGATTCCTTGTTGGGTTTCGCAAGTGCAGCAAGGGTCTTGTATTCATCACCATGACCTCTCATATGCATACGTAAATTTGCATCCCTCTTGAACCCTTTCCCACATATTGTGCAGAAGTGAGTGTGTGGTGCAAGAATTTCTTCTTTTTCTAGTTGTAAGATCTCATAGGAACCAGGTGGAAGGTTCTCTCCTTCCTCAGCATCTTCTTCATCCTTCAGTTCATGTTCTTCAATACTCTCACAATTACCAGTAATATCCATCTGGTTGGACTGATCAGAAACTTTACTTCCACCATGTTGTGGCTGTACATTATCATTCAGGCCTGTCCCAGAAGGAAAAATAATCCCCCCAAGCTGTCCGACAGGAGGATTCGCTGTAGATAGTTTATGCTTCACAGATGGAAGAAGACTACCTGCTGTGGAGATCAATTGAACAATAATGGAAGTGAGATCAGCAGTAAGGAGCTGCTGCTGCTGAGCTGCAAGTTCATCTGGCCGCCCCAGAACCTGACCCCTCTGGCCAACAATTAAATGCACTAAATCCTGTAACTGATGAATCTTTTGCTCAAGAAAAGAGAGATTGTTGAGCATGGCCCTTGGATCCCAACCTGGGATTTTGTTGGTTTGAAGTGTGTCATTCATATTACTGTATTCTTGATCCACAATCTTGATTTGGTCATTGGGGTTGGAAGAAAGTAAAGATTGGGTTTCAGATTGTGGATTGAATTCTTGGAAAGGTTGATCATTACGAATGCCATAAATAGCGGCATCTGCCCTCTTCTGTTGATGTTGCTGCGAATTGAAATTGAAATTGGTGAAGGATGATTTCTCAGCGGAAATGTTCTTTAACAATTCATTAGAAGAAGATGAAGAATTTGCCCAGGTTTCTGCACATAGCCTTTCTTTATGATCCATTATCAAGTTCTTTCTCAACATCAAGATTCAATACTATTCAAACCTGTAATTTTACCAGGAATTAGAATTTAAACTTGGGACAAACATTCTGATATCCAGCCGGATCACAATTAACCGACAATTACCATTTTTTTTTTGGCCAAAATAACCATTTATTTCAACCCACAAAAAACCCGGAAAAAAAAAACCCTTCAATCATAATAAGCAAATCATTCAGGATTTTTATTAACAAAATTATTCAAGAAATCAACATCACTCAATCCAAAAGTCAGAAAAATAAATTCCAGCAACCTCTTACCCTCTAAAGTCAAACTTCTCACTTGAAAAGAAAACCTCCTAAAGACAAGTTTAAGATCAAAACTTCCTAAAGACAAGTTTAAGATCCCAAACCTCATTCTGTAATTTAACTAAACTCAACGTTTTAAGCTCAACTAAAACTATAAAAATCTAACTTTCATTCTAATTCAAGATTCTCTTTTTGAGAAGATTTTAGCTAGAATCTATATAAAGAAACCCATAATCATCCTAAAAATATAATCTTTTTTCAATTAAACGGCTAACCCAGAACCCTAAATACTATCTCAATACTGTTATTAAATACCAAAAGATCTCAATACTTGCTCAATACCCCCAATCAAAAGCTAAGGATTAGAACTAAAAATAACAAGATAAAAACTAAAGATTTAAATCTATAAATACCAAAAAAAAAAAAAAGTGCCAATCTTACCCAGAAAAGAAAATAAAAAGAAGAGAAGAGGAGAAGAGAAGAAAATCTTACCAGAGTCAAGATTGCTTAGACTCATATGCAGTCTGATTCTTCATCTTAGTTTGGGATACCCAGAAACACAGAGAGAGAAGAATGAAAAAGAACAATTGGAGCGGACTGAATCAATATATCAGCAGCCACTCTCTTACCAAGAAGAATACAGTGTTCACAAGTGTCAGCCTTTGCTAGTCAATCCCATCAATTGATACCGTTAATGATATGTCATTGTGATTAAACTGATACCACCCGTTAAATCACAACCGTTGGTGGCTCGATCAAGGCTTTTTGTTATGTGGGTTTTGTTCTGTTTTTGTGGATGCCGTGGCAACATGGCTAATACAAAGACAACAAAGTTCTGATGGCCGATTGGAGATGGATTTGATCAATCCCACACAATTACGCAACTAGATTGACCCTAATCATTCTCACTAAATAATTAAAAAAAAAAATCGTGCGTGTGAGAAATGCATATTTTCTTTTGTATTTTACAATTTTTAAAAATTTAATTGATATAGTAATCTCCCAATTTTAAAAATAACTACTAATTAAGTCAAAAATCTTAACACTAATAATAATGTTGAATATTAGAAGTTCAAATTGGTGACAATATTTTTTCAATATATTTAAGCCTTCAAAACCTATTTTAATATATTTAATATAATATGATTTAACTCTATATTTTAACGTGTATACCGTGATATAGCCTACTAGTTAATACATATTTCATTGAATGATAGATTTAAAATTTATTTTTCCTCTCTAATATTTAAAAAAAAAAAAAACTTTATATTTCAATATGAAATTATATAATTAACATATTTATATATTTATAAAATAATTTAATCGTAAATATATATGTAATTTCACTATAAATATAAATTTAGAGTTCTTTTTTCTCATACTAAAAAAACTAATACTTAATTATTTAAAATTACAATTAAAATATTAAAAATTGAGATTTTTAATTATATATATAATTAAAATTAAGGGAGAGAAATTCAAATTCAAATATATTATTGTTAAATGGTATCATACTTAATCAATTATCTTAAAAAATTAGACATTAATCTTATCAGAAATTTTTTTATTAAGGATTTGATTGTACATTTATATATAGATTTCTAACCTAAAAATAGTTTAAAAATATTTCATTTTGGTATAATTTTTTGTTAATTGATAGAAGTAAAAGTTCAGTAATATTAAAATTATGAAATTATAAATTTAAATTTAATAAGTAAAAAAATTCTATGTGGTACCTGGGGAGGGTCAACTGGGGAATTGGATTGATAAAAAAATATTTTTTTTTTTCGAAATATAAAGAAAGTGAAAGAGTTGAGGTTTAGTCTATCATTGTCAGGTTTAAGGAATCAAATCTCACTTTCATTTATAAATGAAGAGAAGTCAAATACATAATATAAATACGATCCATAAATTCAGGATGCACACATGATTTTTAATAAGGAAAACACCCTCTCATATTTAAAAATTGACAAAAAAATTTTAAATAATAATATTATAATAATAAAATAAGTTTATTTTAAAATATAAAAATAATAAAAAATACCAATTAAATATATATTTCAATTAGAAATAATTAAAAAATTATTATAATATTATTGAAAAAATAAGAAAATTGAAAAATAAAATAAAAAATAAAAGAAAATTAAGTAAATTTTAAAAGAAAATAAAGGAAAAAAAAAAGTAAAAGAAAAAAGGATTAAATGATATTTTATTAGAAATTAAAGAATTAATTTTTAAAATAAAATGATTATTTTATTAATTTTAATAAATTTCAAATACTAAATAGTAATTTATTTTAAAAAATTTTAAAAATTAAGAGGACAAAAAAAAAAATATAAGCAAGAAAATGAAATTAAATAATATTTTATTATAGATTAAAAAATTATTTTTTCAAAATAAAAGAGACTAAATAATAATTTTATATTAAAAAAATTTAAAAAATTAAGGGGCATGCCCCAATATAAATCCATCGATACACAAATCTTTTTCTTTTATGATATGCTACATACCCTTTGGGTTTATCTACCACTCTGTTATAAGATGGAGAGGAAAAATAAATAAAAGGAAAATATAATAAAATAAAATAAAAAATTATAATATAATTTATTTTTCTTTATTTGAATGGAGAAAGAGAAAAAAAAAATAATTTTATTTTCCTTCTTATCTTATTTTTTTCATTATTTTCTCTCCATATTCGAGGAAAAATATGGAGAGAAAAATAATAATAATTTTCCTCTCCCGTTTATTTTTCTTTCTATTCTTAATAAATAAATAAAAAATCAAAATTCACTGTTATTTTCTTTCATTTATTTTCTTCAAGTGCTCATCGAAGTGTTAACTAAGTTACTAAAATTAAAAGCTTGTCAATTTTGAAATTGATACAATCAATTTTCATATGACCTGATTTCTTGTAATAATTGCAAGCAATAGTATGATAGGATCCTGATGGAGCATCTAATACACATTAGTTTGGGAAGACGAACTTGAAGAAGTAGCTAGTATATAACATCAATAGATGGCAAAGATCACTAAGCACTAAGAGTATTGAGACAAGTTTTCTCAAAAAATTAGTTCTCAAATCACATATAATTTAAGAAGGGAACTGCGGTGAAGAAGAACAATATTAACAGACTGAGCAAAGAATCATAAAAAAAATATCAAACAAGCTAGCGATTGTGGAATCCCATATAGAGATTGGCAGAAGTAAAATCAGACGATTTAGGATTACAGTTAATTAATTAATTTCAAATTGTCTGAAATTCAGAGTCATAATTGGGAATGGTCTGAGTAGACTATTGTTGTAGTTGATGAATATGATCATAAATTTGAAATTGATAAACCTCATTAGAAATAAAATAATAATTTTTTTAAAAAAATCATACACTCTCAGTAATATTAAAATATTAAAACTTGCATTAATACCAACTAGATTGGTGTTATGAAATAAGGTCAATATACAATGATTTTTATCGTCCCATTTATCTAGTCTTTCAATCAATTTAGTCTCATTAATAAGTTTAGTTACATAATGCTAAAAAAGATGACCATTCAGAAAATTACACATTCTTAGACACACAAGTCATAATTGAAATAATAAAAAAAATAACCGTAATAGGTTGTAAAATAGATTGAAAAGCAGGCTACGAAGTCTCATAAGCAGCCATTCATGCTAAAAAAAAAAAAAGATAAAAAAACAGTGGCAGAGCCACTACATGACCCTCCCCTATATATATATGTCAATAAATTATAAACTATATAAAATATTTAACTAATTTATTAAGTCTACAATTTTAAATTTATGAAAATTAATGACATGATAATGATAAAAAAGAGATGAAATATGTAAGCCTAAAAATTTTAAAAGAAATTTTTATAAATTTAACAAAAAGTTATTTTGCTTAAACATACAAAGGTTTAAATATTAATATGTCTTTTATATTTTTATCATTGTATAATAAAAAAATATTACATTGTTATTCATCTCCTTATCTCTCTGTAATATAAAAAAAAATTATAACATCTTTACATAATTTAAAAATTTGTCTCTTTCAGATTTACAATTATTACGTAGTTTATTTTCTTGTGAATATATAATTTGTTATTATATAAAATTTCAAAAACAAAAAATAATATATGTATAAATATATCATAAAATTACTTGATTAATTATATCTCTTAATTAATTATTTTAATATTTATATAATTATTTATTTTCTTTAACTATATTATTTTTTATGGATTTTTTATGTATATATATCTAGTAATTTTAAAATATCTTTTGCTAGTCGTTAAGCAAATAATGATTTAAATTTGAAATTTTTGCTTTTTTTATTTTTTTTTTTTAAAATTATAGATAGAAAAAACATGAATTCTTAATTTTTTTTTTTCTAAAAAAAAAGTTGAAAATTTACAAACTATTAAAATTAGTAAAAAAAACTCAAAAATTCAAAAAAAATATATCAAAATTTAATTTTGAAAGTAATTTAGACTTACAATAATAAATATATAGATATTCGGTAGAAGAAATTGACCCTACAATAAAAAATGTTGGCTCTAAAGTGCAAAATATAGAGCAACCAAACCTGAAACATGATTGTAAAGATTGAATCAGGATAATTTGACTGCAAAAATAAACTCATGAGGGTCAAAGCCTTTGGGAATTGGTCCTAAGTTGCTGAAAATCGATTTAAAATCTACTAAAACAGTTGGTCAAAGATGGTTGAACCGATTTGAGCCAAGGAGTGAATGGGCGTACTGGAGAGTGGATCGGAGCGTTAGGGCTGATGTCACTGGATGTCGTCATGAATGCAGAAGAATAGTTGGATCGACTCATACCTAATCTCTTTTTCTCTTGCACGCTTTCGCTTAGAGCCCATGTATATCTTGCAACCCTACGGAAAATGTGATGGCACTTTAATATATAACTTAAAAATGTGTTAGATATTTGCTTCCACCCTCTCATAATTTCTATTAATTTTTTTTTCACTTGAATAAAAATAAACTCTCATTTTTATTAGCCTAGTTATAAAGGTTGATTTAATTAATTTAAAGTATTGGGAAAAAATGAATTCTACATAAGAAATTAAATTTACCTTTCCCTTTCAAGCTATCCTTTCACATTCTCCAATTCATAAAAAGAGCCATCAAAGCTACTTTATGTAAAACACAACTTCACAAGCATACTTTAATGATATTACAGAAAATTTAGGTTGACAATAATATGAAAACTACTTTGCTTTCTGGGAAATTTATTTTAGGGAAAAGTTCAAAAAAAGTATTTTATGATTTTGTGTTTTTATAGATCAGGGTATGTAATATTTTTTTTTTTAAATTATGTTTGTGTTTTACTTCATTAGCATTTAAAGATTTAATATTTTAATTTCATTATTTCATGCTTATTTGATGTTGATATGACAATAAAAATTAACGTTTTAGTGATGTGACATCATAGTAAACATAATGAAATTTATTATATATATTAGAGAAAGTTAAAAAAATATCATATGAGTTTATATTTGTCAATTTAATTTTAGTAAAACCAGATATATGTTTTATTAAAATTTAGTATCACTTCAATATGACACTTCCAATCTTTAATTACTAACAGCATAAATGCAAATCTGATTTTGCAAAAAAAAAAAAAAAAAAAAAGAATCAACAGAACCTATCTACAAAAGAGCAAAATCATATGGTATTTAATAATTCATTAATATTTTTCTCGTGGAAGTAACATTGCATGTAGGGTCAATTAATATGATTTATCACTATAGAAAACAATAGAAATGGAGCTTATGATATTAAACTCTAAAGTCTCTAATTCCTTGATTAAGTTGACAAAACTGAAGAGAGAATTTTCTTGAGACAACAAATTAAAATCACCTATCCTTGGATTTGACAGGAACTCCTTTGTACATCTGTACACGATCCTTCAATGCGTCTCGCCTAGGCCGTGCAACCTTATTGTTAGGATAAAAGCAGCACTTCTTCAAATGCCTTGAGAGCAGATTTCAAGTCTTTTTTCTTCTCATATGCATCGCCAAGGTTGTTCCAAGCAGTGACATAACCTGGTTGAATCTTCACTGCAGCTTCAAACTGAGCGACTCCTTTGTCGAGTTTCCCATCGCAAACATGGCAGACACCAAGAGCATTGTAAACCTACACAAACATTGTAAGAAATAATATCATTGTAAGTCAAGCTCATGTTTTTTCTTTTCTTTAATTTTCTTTACACAGATAATTTATTGTATTATGGCCATAATGCTTCAAAATCAAACTCATTGCCACTTATCCAACTTAGTGAGGTTTATGATTTTTTCCATTTTTACTAGGCATCTGGAATCTAATGCAACCAAATAACCTTCGAGTACATTCAATTCTCATCTTGCAAATAACAAGGGACAAAACCATAAAAGGACCGCCAGAAGAACTGCAAGAAGACTCAAACCAAGACCAAGACATCACGAGTGCTGGAGTCGGATGCCAAATTGTTAATCGCTTATTCAGTTAATGGAGACTTGAATGATAGCAGCGAAATGTAGTTAATGGATTTTCACAGTAAGGCCTAGGTATCAAAGTGACAAATACCATTGATATGTAATTAGGTGTAAATTGAAGCCATTATAATTAAGACAGGAGAACAGAGGCAGTAAGGCTAGATTTTGAGATTGTGTGCATTAGCTTCTTCAATTGAGTGTATATGCACACATATGGATGTTGCATTCTTTTGAACTATGTTCAGATCTAAACATGCAATTCTGTACATGTATCCTGTATTAACAACAGATCGAAAATGGAGTTCATTGAATACCACTTTTTTTTTCTACCATTGACGAATAAAAAAGCATTTATTTAGTATGTAAAGGTACTTTGGTGGTACTAAGTTGTTGCAGAGTTCATGACAAGCAACTATTGGCTTAGTGATTACGATGCCTCAAGCTAAATCCTTAAGTGCAACAAAATCTTAGGAATGAATCCCAATGCACATAAGGTGAGTTGTTATAGTTGTTCAGTGGAATAGGTTTGGATCTGGAAGGAGGAAAATTCTGCAACAAAATGGGCAAAAATAGAAAGCAAAAGTCATGTATACATTAATGACATAGTTATACTTAGAATATTATTAAAAGTAGAAGGCAATTAAGGAAAATAATAATCAGAGTCCAAGATTGATGGAGTAAGACTACAATAACAGATTCTCCTTTATAAAAATATAAGATATTCTTGACCATAGCAAAAACCAACAGTCACAGAAGATATCAAAATATAGTGGAGTGATGAACCAATTGGCAGCTGACTGATTGTTGCTGAGGAAGCGTTTCTCATTAACTTAGACATGGTTAGCTAAATTAGATACTTTATTTTCTTGTTATATGAGATGGTCGAATGATAAGCAGCTAGAAGTAAAAGTTGTGAACAATAAAAACAAAAGAGATAAACTGCCATAGTTTTTTTAAAATAGCAGATAAAAAACCAGAACAGGACTAAGTTTGATGGTCTGGGTAAGCAAGAGGAGTCCTCTCTTGCATTATGTAAGACAGAAAGAGAAAATATGATAAAGCACGCAAGAGAAAGTCCAATATGATCGAGTGCATGATTATTATTATTTTTTTTTGTCTTTGCAAAACTTTGGAATTTTAGTCTTTTGACGTTTTGTAATGCAGCATATACATAGATAGATTACAAGATACAGTTACCAGAGGGAAACCTCATTGCTTTTGTTTGTACAACATGGAAGGAACAAGATAGAATCATACCTAGGCAAGATCCTGATCATCACCATCCCATTTATCAATTGCCTGAAGCAAATATTTAGTAGCAGCAGGATAAAATTTTCTCCTTAGCATTACTGCACCGAGTTCAAAAAGCTCGGTTGCACTAGCATCACCACTTCTTACTTGCTCCTGAAATTTAAAAGGCCAAGGGCAACAGCGAAATAATGATACTTAGCAACAAATTACAGATAGCCGCAACCTGCTATCAATTACGACAGGAGAGAGAGAAACCAAGAGATCTTTCATTTTCTAAACAAGCTCATATCTTCACTTAAAGATATAAAGATGTCTGGGAAGGTATTATGCTAATCTAAAATATTGGAAGAATGTACAATCATGTAAAAGCAATAGATGGAATAACATGAGCCACTCACCTGCAATTCTTTTGCAGAAAGGTCAAGCTCTCTACGTACAAGGACTTGACGGATTACAAAGAAGGTTCCAACCGCCAGTAAAGCTAATATTAAGAGTTGATAAGACAGCTGGATTCCCAATTCAAATAGCTCCCCAACATCATATAGTGCATTTGCTTTGATGTTTTCATTCGCATGTGCCACTTGTGCAGAAATTAATAATGAGATTTGTCCATATGAGAATGTCGATACCCAAATTAATAGCCTTTTCATGTTCACATAATCCTCAATATTCAAAAGGTTCCTCAAGTACTCTGCATAATAATTTTAATCTTAGGAATTATATATATAACAAAAGTTAGAGATTGTGAGGAGGATGTTGGTTATAGAATAAAAGTTGGGTGGTTGTGAGGAGGATGTTAGTCAGTGTGTTATATGGTAGTGGGTGTTGGACAATAAAAAGACAAAATGTATTGAAAATGAGTGTTACTGAAATGAGAATACTGAAATGGATATATAATCATATTAGAATGAATAAGATACGTAATAAAAATATTAGAAATAAAATAGCAATCATGACAATATGAGAGAATGAAGATTATGATTGTTTGGACAAATGAAGCGAAAATGTACGGAGACTCGCGTTAAGAAAGTTGAACACATCGTGATAGAGGAGAGAAAGAAATGAAAGAGAAGACCTAAACTAGGGTTTTTGAGTTATAAAAATACTAAAATGTACAATTAAAAGAAGGATATGGGTTGGGCCTTAATAATTCAAGATCGAGTCTTGTTAGAATTGTTTTGAACTTTCTTTTTATTTCTTTGTCTTAGTTTTGGAGCATATAAACTTATTGAATTTTAATTTATGCACCCTTTATTGGTACCTTGTGTTTTTCATATTTGAGAAAATAGTTTAGAAATTATTTTATGTTTAATATATTCTCTAATCCATGATGGTGATTCAATGATGATGACTATAATTTTTTTTAATTTATGAAATGAAAAATTAAATTGATCAAAATAATATTATATAAAAAATGAGACACATTTATTATTTAATAATTCTCCTTAAATACATTAAAAAAAATTTAGAAACCCATTGAATAAACAATATTATTTTAATGTATAAGTTATAACCAATGTGACATTTAAAATTATATTATAAGATTATAACTCTTATTTTTAACATTTAAAGTTTTTATTTATAAAATATTATGTTTATTAATTAGTTATAACTCTTATATTTATTAATTTGTGTCAATATTTCTCATTTATAATTTTTTGCGAAAAAATTACATAGCAATTGACCATTATCATTACGTTATGAACGCGAAAGTCCATTACCATTATAGGCAACTATGATTTAAATCTATGCCTAAAAGCATGTAACATATGCTAAATTCAACAATTACACATGCAAAATATTAGCCACTAAAATGGAATTAGGAAAATAAAAAGTACAATATCATAACAGGATATTACTCTCAGATCTTGTCAAGTCATGGGATTCTATTGCCAATTCCTTTTGATGTATCTGCCTTCATCCAGAATGGAATGCAAAATGAGCGACAAAAGATGTATAGAATTCAAAGGTGCTCCTATAGAAAAAAAAAAAGAATTGATATAGAAAGAATCAGAATCATTTGGAAATTAATAAGATGTTACATAAAGAAGAAAAGTACATGGTAACAAGTTCATTTGGAAACCAAGTTTCTCTCACTTGGAGATTACCTACACATAAGATATCATTATCATGTACAATTTGAAAAGCCATGTTGTGTTCCTCCTAATTTACCACAATTGTAGTTTCATATACGCACACACACTTTTGCCACAGTAAGCGCACAAAAGGGCTTGCAACCCATGATGGCAAGCAGGGGGCACGCACAGAAATAAGAATGTATAATCAGGAAAAGAAATTATAAGTCAAAAGAGAAAAATTCCATGATATTCAATTGCTAAATTGAGTAGAGTCTGCAGGAGAAGCAAAAGGGTTTTTTTCAAGAAAGGAATTCAACTCATGACTTCGCTACTCGACCCTTCAAAAGTGCTATTCTTCCTCCCTTTTCAAACAGTTACTCTTTGCAGAAAGGGGAATTTTCCTAGGGAAAATTTCCTCCAATTTATCCATCTACTTGACTTTTTATATGCCAAACTTGCATTTTGATTGATCAAGTGCAGGAAATTATCGCTTGAATTCACATAAATGGTACAATGGAATAGCTAACCGTGGATCAGTTATTGTCTTCCAGTTGATTTTTTATCGATCACATTTGAAACCAGGAGAAAAACAGCATGACATTTTCAATTTAAGCATTGCTGGATGTTTAGTTTTGATGCACAAGTTGCCAAAGAAAATGCAAGATGATGCTGGTGGTTTAGGCATCTAGATCAGTTGAACAATAGTTCTCAAATTTGAATAAGAAAGAGATAAGAGTCTGCCAAGACAAGTTGTATCTAGAAGTACACACCTCATACATTATTAGTTAATAAAAAAAGAGTCATGAAGGCAGAAAGAGTAGATAATGAGTTTTTGGGTACATTGCTAGGAAGAGAACATGAGTGACGAAGAAACTTTTAGTCAGAAAATTCAAAATAAAAGTAATGACACCC
The DNA here is from genome assembly GCA_948193065.1 of Aleurites moluccanus. Classification (NCBI taxonomy): domain Eukaryota; kingdom Viridiplantae; phylum Streptophyta; class Magnoliopsida; order Malpighiales; family Euphorbiaceae; genus Aleurites; species Aleurites moluccanus. Next base: position 886 of record CANXYC010153216.1, on the reverse strand, counting down.
TGCATATCTATTTTGCATTTTACATCACAAAGTTTCTTCAGCAAATCTATTGTTTCTTATCAGAAGTACTGGTCATTGAAGCAAGAGATTAACAGAGGTATTGACCATTGAAATAAAGAGATTGTCAGAACACATACCTGCAAGTTGAGAAATCTTGTCATATTCAGACCATGGCCTGATCTGAAGGTTGTCAAGTCAGGTGAAATACAATGCTGAAAAAGGGCCTGGGAGTTGAATTAAGCATTAAAAGTGGCGGATACTATTGGAAACCATGCAATAAAAACAAATTTGATTTAGTAAGCATAGCATTTGTGGTTTCTTCTGTTTATACAAGACATGTTAAAGGCAAAAACTGAAGAAGGTGCAAACATTTTTTTTTTCTTAAGAATTATGATGATATTATCCATTCTCACATACTTGCACGAATAGTAAATTTCCAAGGAGAAAGTCGAAAGAGTATAAAAGAATTAATTTCTGATTGACTCTCTTCACCTACTCTTCATCCCTCATCCTCAAACTGTTAGAGTTTTAGGTCAAGCAATATGCGATTGCTTGAAGCATTACACTATAGGTATCTAGTTTGGAATACCTAGCATGCTGCCCCCAGCTAGAATATATATAGGTTTACGCTAGGGTTAAACCAGTTAATGGGCTCTTGCCCATTAGGCCCACTACAAAGGTCCATTATCTATTAGGGCTTATATTATAACATATATTAGGGTTATTAATATACCTAACAATCTCTTCCTATGTTCTACATATAGCACTTTTCAATAGATAGATAATATAATGTTCAAACAAAATATTGAATCATTATATCACAAAAAAATTCATTACTCAAAATATGAATTCTTTAAGCACACTATCAATTTTAGAAATAAACTAA
>CANXYC010153212.1:0-37619 GCA_948193065.1 Aleurites moluccanus | reverse complement strand
CCTCATCTGTCACTCCTAAGTCTTTTAATTTTCAAGTTTAATTGATTTTCAACACGATTCTTGAAAATTTTAAATTTATCAAATACTTCATCTTTAGATTTTAACAGATAAATATGACAAAATCTAGAAAAATCGTCTATAAATGTAACCAAATATTTCCGACCTCCTCTAGTTGTGAAACTTTTAAAATCACATAAGTAAGAATGTATTAGTTCAAGAAGTTGTGTACTCCTAGAAACAGATGGAAAATATTTTCTAGTAATTTTAGTTTGAGTACACACTTCACATCTGTTAAATCTGATCGAAGTATCTAATGGTATATTATGAATTTTAGCTAGTTTAGCCATTTTCTTATAGTTCACATGTCCTAATCGATTATGCAATATTTTTGGATCAATTAAATTTGAACTAACATGGCTAACTGTTTCATTTACTAAACTCAGTCTATACATACCACCTACCAAATAAGCACATCCAAAATAACAAGAGTTAAAAGATAAAGTTACTCTACCATTAGAAATTAAAGTGTTCATACTAGCAATATCTAAAAGACTGATATAAATTAAATTCTTTAAGATAGATGGAACTACTTTAACATTTTGAGAGTTAATTTTACCTGAAGAGAGCGCTATATTTATTGTACCAGTGTGAGTCACTACTTCTTTGTCTCCACTAGCTACAACGATAGTCTCGTTGACTTCAGTAACATGATCAAGTTGCATTTTGTTCTTACAAACATGACATTTGGCTCCTGTATCTAACCACCATTCTGAAGAAGTACTGGCCTTTTCACTTTTTCCGATCATAGCAATAAAATTTTGAGACTCAGTATTCTGTACTATCATATTTGCTCCTTTATTTGGTGTGTTAGATTTAGTTTTTATGGGAGCCTTACATTCTGCAATTAAATGACCCCATTTCCCACAGTTGTGGCACTTGCCCCTTTTCTTCTTAGAAATAGTCTTTTTGGCCTCCAACATGGGAGGTTCATTTTTTGTCAACTTGGATCTTCTAGAAAATTTCTTGGAATGTGTAATTATATTAGCAGCCGACTGCTGTTGTCTGACAATTTTCAAGTTATTTCTAGCTCTGTTCTCATTTTCGATTCTGATGAATCGTTTGAGATCATCCAGTCCCACTTGCACCTTTTTCCTATACAATTCAGTTTTAAAAGTGTGCCATGCAGAAGGTAGTTTGTAAATTATTACCCCAACTAAGAAAGCATCACATATGATGATCTTTTCATTATTTAATTTAGATCTCAAATTTTCTAGATCAGTTATTTAAGGAGTGATTTCCATATTTTCATTAAATTTGAAATCCATGAATTTGTCAACTAGGTGAGTTTTTTACAATTCCTCCTCCTTTCTAAATTGAGCATCTAAATTATCTCATATTTCTTTAACAGTGTTATATTTGCTAAAAATTTCTATCAACCGATCAGAAAGACAATTCAATAAATAGTTTTTGCAGAAGTCATCATCCTTGTTCCATTGAAATTCATCAACATCCTCCATTATATCAGTAAAGGTACTCAAAACAGTGTAGAATATATTTTCATATTTCAGTCCAAATTGAGTCTTTCGCTTTCAAAAATTAAATTCAGATCCACTAAACGTTTCCAATTTGACCATCTCAATCGGAACACGTTTATCCATTCTTCTATAAATTTAAATAGACAATTTTATATAACAAAAATTATATAGAAGAGGACAAAAAAAAGGTGGAACAAGTGCACCTGAATCGGACCAATTGAATCGAATCAGTAATTAAATCAAACCAATGATTTGAATCAAACTGAAAATTAAATCGAACTGATAGTTGAATCAAACCGATAATTAAATCAAACCAGCAATCGACTCAAACCAATTTCAAATCAAATCAATGATTTGAACCAAACAGATGAATCGAACCAATATTTGAATCGAACCAGCAATCAAATCGAACCAATTTCAAATCTGTTGCTGGGCTCCGATCTCTTCTTTCTCAGTCCCAAACTAGCTTCTCCGATTGTTGTCTTCACCAGTGCTCACGCAACAATTTCATAGCCCACAAACCATGCACCAAAATTCTCAATTATTTAGGAAAAACAAGCTTTAATACAAAAGCTATTACAACAGAAATTTTCCTGGCTTAGAAAATAGCACAAAGCTTTAACGCAAGAGCTATTATAACAGAAATTGTCTCTACATATGGAGTGGATTTTTTTTTTTTTTTAAATCAAACTAGAACTTGAATCAAGAATAAGAACAAGAAATCTTAAATTCAAAAATTAGAAAACTCAATGCTTCAAAATTGTTAGAGTTTTTAGGTCAAACAATATATGCAATTGCTTGAAGTATTACACCCTAGGTATCTAGTTTGTAATACCTAGCATGTTGCCCCCAGCTAGCATATATATAGGTTTACACTAGAGTTAAACCAATTAATGGGCTCTTGCCCATTAGGCCCACTACAATACAAAGGTTCATTATCTATTAGGGTTTATATTAGAACATATATTAGGATTATTAATATACCCAACAAAAAAAACTTAATAGGCCTAGTTGAGAGGATATTGAACTTAAGAATTTTTTAGATTAAGAATTTGAGTTTAATAATTTTAATTATTTAGAAAGGTTTGATACTTTTGCAAGCTTGTTGGATGAGCAATAATTTTTTTTAGTTAATTTTATTTTGATTGTCATCGCTTAAATTATAATGTAGGTAATGATCCAATAATAAAATTATTAAATTCTATTATTGATCACTTAAACTTTTAAATAATTTTTTAGAAAATTTTTCTAAGAATTTAAAAAATTTACTATAAAACATAGTGAACTTAAGAAATCTTTTATGCTCTTTGGGATTTGTTGCTGGATCTTATTACCATAGTGAGTGTGATATTGTTAAAAAGAAATTAGTAATAAAAAGACACTCTAGAAATTTTTAGGAGTAACTTTATGTATTTCTCCTCTAGTAAGAGAGAGAATAGAATGATATCGAATGATATTAGAGTCTAAGGATGAATGACAATTTATGTTTTTAATTTATTTGGAAAGACAAAATAAAATTGAGATTGAAAAAGAAAATAAGAAAAATATAGGTCAAAAGTAAGAAAACAACAAAAAGAAAAAAAGAGAAGCTTGAAAATATTAATAACACAAATTAAATTTTAAGGACAATAATAAAATATCAATATAAGTTGCAAGACTGTTAGTACAAGTAAGCCGTTGCTTATCATAGGTGCCATTATTTTGGTAGTTGAGGATTGTGATGGTTGTGCATATCCCTGTTCAAATGGTGCTAAAAATTGGGGCAAATTTTGATAATTAAGGATAGTTAGGTAACAATCACAATCAATTTTCTTATTTTTGATCAATGAATCAGAATTTACCCAAACAAAAAATACATTGAAGCACATTTGTAGTATGGCTTATATAAACTTTTTAGACTTCTTTCAATGATGAGGTAAAATGATCCATAATTATTGTCATAAAATTTGAATTTTTTATTTAACTTATGTTTAAAATTAATTTAATTATTTTTAATTAATACTCTAAAATTATATTTGATGAAAATTACATTAAAGTTAGATGAAAAATGCTATAAAGTCACTTTCATTAATTCACATTTTTTCAAAAATTTTAAATTAGACCTTAAAAGAAAAATAAATCAAGAGATTCGTTCACTTACCTTCAATCTTTTCCTCATCGAATCTCTCTTCTTTTCTTTCTCACTCATATCACATATATAAGCTTTTTTTTATATATAATTTTTACATAAAAAATTCATAAGAAAAGTGAGATTGCATTATTGAAACCGTACTACAAAATAAATATGTATTTTGATAAATCATTTGTACTACTTCTTTTGTTTTCTATTCATGTTCAAAAGAGTCATGTAATTTTCTTTTTATATTTTTTAGAATACTTATCATTGATACTATTTTCTTGATAAATATATAATTTTAAATATTGTTAGAAATCAATGACGAATATATAAGGGGCTCAAGTGGGTCTGGGTATCCCAATAAAAAAAATCTCATTAATTTATAAAAAAAAAAATTATTTAATTTATCTAAACTCAATTTTTTACATAGAAAAATTTTATCCGTCCTCACAAACTCAATTTTTTATACATAAAATTTTGTTTAGCCCACCCATTATTAATTTACTGACTTCGTCATTGGTTAGAAAAAAATAATTTGTTAATATTATTTAACAAATTTGGAACTTTCATAAATAAAATATATGAAATTCGATTAAAAATAAATTTTAATCACTCATATTTAATATGTTTAACATAATATTTTTTTCAATAATAATTTAAATAATAGTTCCAAACAAATCTTAAAAGTTTTAGTGGTAATATACATATTGCTTTAGTTTTATTATTATTTCGTACTTTTTAAAAGAAAGAAAGTATACTTGGTGTTATTTGGTCATGTTTATTTCTGTGGATCAACGAACTCAGGTCTCACCTCCCACCAAAGGCACTAATGAAGAATTTCCCTTTCCATTTTGACATATTTTACTGTATATATAAGTGATAAGAGGGAGAAATTCATCATGTTTGTGGAGGAGGAGGAGGTGAAGATGAAATCCAGGCTGAGACGTGAACTGGGTTAGGGCTACTGTTATTATTTGTTAACAAATCGAAGCTTGACAGAGTAACAATAGCAAAAGCTAGAGTTTTAAGCCAAGTGGTTCCAGTTTTCATGAAACTGGCTAGGATTATATAGGTGGATTGAGCCTTGAAGTGTTGTTGGACTGAAAGGAATCCCTTCTTAGACGGGGCCCACGTACCAAAAACCTTGGTACATAGTGATGAAGATGAAGATTATCAATGCACTTGGCCCAGTATTTTTTTTTCTCTTGGGAAAGTTGAAATTATTTCTTTGTAGTTATTATTAACATGGATTTTAATTGAAGCCCGTTTATCAATTTTCTGCTCTTCAGTTTTTGCTAGACTATGGATTTGAAGAGAAGGTGATAAACAGAAGTTCATGACAATTGGAATAAAAAATTAATTGGAGTAAATTTTTGTTAGGATTTTAGTTGGCCAAGGGATTTGGAATGCCACATTTAAAATATGGAGTGTTTATACCCACTTTGACTCTTCAATTTTTTAAGTTACCTTTTAGAGTATTGTTTTCCCACGATTTATAATAATTGATATTAAAATCAATTCATGTACACGAATAATCTCATATTTGAAAAAAGATATTCTGCAAATCATATTAAAATTATTGATAACCTTTAAAAAAAATAAGATGAGTTTGGACCAATGTCAATAAATATAAGAGTCGTCAAGGACGTCGAATATTCAACCGCGAGAAAATATTAATATTCTAAGATCAAGATATGAAAGTTAATAAATTTTATATTTTTTTAAGCTAATTTTTAGGGTATAATTTTCCCTAAGATTTATAATAATTTTTCTATCACTTTTTTTTTCAGATCAAAAAGAAAAAAAATTAAAAAAATTAAAAATTAATTATTTTAAAAAAATCAATACATTATATGAGTTTTAAACCTTATATTATGCGAATTATATGTCAAGTATTCATTTAAAATTATCATTATTATTTAATTTAAAAAATTATTTATTTAAAATAAACGTGTAAGTATTTTCAAAGTTGAATTTTCAGATTTTCTTTTTCTTTTTGTCTAAGATCATTTTATATTTACAATTTGAAAGAATTACTTGGTTAAAACAAACTATATTAAATATATTTTATTGCCCCTCGCATTTGACGTGAAGCAAAGGACGGCACACAGTCAGCGCAGGATGTGGATGACTAGCTAACACCTTCTTAGTTTACCCTTATCAGATTTCACTAAATGGATAATTAATTTAATTAGTGACAAATTTTATTTTATATTTGATCATAATTTGATTTTTGTATTTAAAAATAATTATTAAATATATAAATTAATAATTTTATATTCAAGAGATTCGCTCTTGAATTTTTAAAATAAAATTTAATTTCGATTAATATATAAATTAAATTAATTAAAAAATTTATAAACTAAAAAAATTCTTTTTTTTTTCAAAAATTAAAGATGATTGATAATTAAAATAAAATAACTTATCTATAAATAAAGTCAACATTTGATACTTTATTATAGATTTTTATAATAATATGTATTACTGCACATTTATTTCATTTTCTATATGAAATTTTCATTTTATTGGCCAAGTCCATTCAAAGGCTAATATGTTGTTTCCAAGAAACAACTTTAACTATCATTTTAAATCCAATTACAGAGATATATATAGGACTCCTCATTGGGACTTACATATCATCATTCAAATAAACCTTAACAACAACAATTTTTAAACTTGATTAATCTGCACTAAACTTGATTAATCTACGATCAAGTTGGGAGAAACCTACAAGAGATAAAGCTCTCCACCAACATTAATAATCAATCAATCTACCTTAGATTCACAACTTCAATATCCACTATCTTATCTCCCTCTTAGTCAAGTAATTAATATATCAATCAAGAACAATGAGAAGCAAAGCAAACAAGCAAAGCAAGATCATCAAAATTCTATGCAAAGCCAGAGATTTTTATGTAAAGGGGATGATGGATTTTGCAGGCAGTGGTAAGGTTGGCCATGGAGGAACTCACTTGCCTAAGAGTTTCAGTGTCAATTCTTCCAGGACTTTGGATGAGGAGGAGCTCAGGCAACTTGTACGGTTATATTCTAGGAAAGAAAGTGAAATGATAAGGAGTTACAGTGTTGGGCTTGGAAAAATTGGGAGAATTGATGAAGATAGACCTTGTTCTTTTAGGGAAAACAAGAATGATGGGATGCCAAATTTGTATCCTAGAAGTAGAAGCCATGCAATTAGAAGGAAATTTTAAAATTTTTTTTCAAGTAAAGTAGGCTCTAATCAGGTTCAAATTCAGTGTTCAGTTTATATAAACATCAATAGCTTTGTATAAATTTGATTTTCTCCATCATTGTTATCTCAATTAGTCATTAATAGTTTTATGTAAACATTAATAGTTTGTATAAACTCCATTTTCTTCCCCATTAGCAGCTCAATTAATGATAAATATCATCTGCAAAAATCTGAATTTTTTATTTTATTGTATGTTCCATCTCTTATTTTATATTCTCTTTATAAGCTACATCACCTTTTTTTTTTTCAAATATTTTGATAGTCAACATTTTTTTTTAGATGATGTGATGCATAAAAAATAATATATGAAAGAGATAAAACACATAATAAAACATAAGATCCGAATTGAATTTAAAATACTCTCACCGCCATCCTTTTAATTGGTATTATTATTACCATTTTTTTAAAAGATAGATTCCCCATTTCCTCCACATTTTTATTTCATTTGTTACATTTTTATTTGACATTTCAACATGCATGTTTTTATGTGACGAGGTCAATCCATGGCCTAATATATGTTGTTTCCAAAAAGAACTTCAACATCCATTTTTAATCCAAAGTTTATACTTATAAATAAACCCATCATTTAGCTAATATCATCTCACAATCCTAACTAACTAAACTTCCTTAATTAGAATATCAAAACCATTTCACAATTCTTCAATCCATTATAGACCTAACTCTATATACCTACAACAATCACCTCATTTTCTTTTCTTTTAGTTTGTATGATAATATTTAAATTAATAAGTAGTAAGATTTTAATTAAAAAAATTCATTCACACTGAAATTAACAGATCTATAGAGAGAATTTTTTTTAATTAAGTTAGCAAATTATAATTAAATTACGGTGTATTCTCCTTAGGCATAAAATAAATTTTCCTAAATATATAGATTTAACTCATAAGTAATTACTTGTACAAGTATTATATTGTTGCATTGAATCATTATTATTTAATAATATATAATTTATTGTCAAATTGAATATTATTTTATTTATTATAATAAAAAATTCCTACATTTGCATTTTTGAGAAAAAAAATTTCTTGGTGTATAAATCACTTAAATATAGTTTTAATATTTTAATTTTTATATCAATACAAAATTTTTTAAAATATAATAAAAACTATTTATTAGTTATGAAATATAAAAGAATATAATCAAAGAAATTAATAATTATGTCTCGTAAATAAAATTTTAAGAAATCAATTACTCCTTCCGTTTTTTTTATTTGTCGTTTAAAGTTTTACACACATATTAAAACACTTATTAATCATATTTAAAATGATTTATTTAACATTATATCATTAATCTTATTTTAAATTTTAAATTAAGTTAAGTTATTATATTCTGATTAAATGTTATAAGGATAAAATAAGAAAAATAAATAAATATTATTTTGAAAATTTAAAACGATAATTAAAAATAAAAATTTATGAATTTCTAAAACGATAAATAAAAAAAAAATGAAGTGAGTACATATTAAGGATAAATATATAGGGAGTTGTGTTGCATTTGACCCCGAAAAAGTGACAATCTTTAAAATTTTTAACTTGTATTTTACAAATCCCATATATAACTCGGTTTATAAATTAATTAATCATGAATGTTACACATCCATATGGGTCAGATCCAAAAATTTTAGAAAGGAATGGCACAAAATAATCAAACAATCAAAATGAATCTAATTATTAAGCAATTCTATTTTAATAGAATTTAATTTTAAAAAAAAAAACTTTGTATTTACTATTCAGTTGATTATTAATATTATATAGTTGGATATACAAAATGATATCTATATTATAAATATTTTAATTCAAAATAACCATAAGATTATATCAGTTGAACATTTGAACTTAAACTCTAAATCACATTTCTAAAATAGAATCTATAAATTAATATATAATAATCAACTTGAGAATAAATAAAAAAACATAAAACATTTCAAAGGAAGATTAAATATTAAAAATTATTAAATATTGTTTCAAAAATTAAAAAAATTAAATAAGGGTACATACCCTCTTAGCTCTACATTTCTAACACCATTTTTTACACTAAAAAAAAATATTCTTTTTATATTTTTTTTTATCTATTTTATACAATTTAGTATAATTCTCCACTATTTTATAATATTTTAATAATTACCCATAAATAAATATGATTTACATATTTATTAAAAAAATTTAATTATTAATTTAGCAAAGTGATAATATAACAAACTAAATTATAATAACTTATTAATTAAAATGACTCATTTACTATATATATATTATTTAGAACAAAAGTCAAAAAAAAAAAAAATAATGAACTTATAAAATATTGATTTTAATTATAAACATTTTATATATAAAATTAAAAAAAAAAATGACTTTGATAAATAGTAAAACACATTGCAGTGCAAAATAGCATTGGATTATAAATTAAAATGTACCGCAAAATAGTGTTATACTCTATTTTGCAATCCAATTTAAGTTGCACTTAATAATTGGGGATAAACATATACTTTCAAGACAAAAGAATCCTATACACCACCTACTAAGTTTTATGTTAAATTTTTTTTTTTTTTATTTGGGGCTAAGTTTTATGTTAATTTGATAGTTAGTAACACGAGAAATTGGCAATGATAAAGCCAAAACCCTTTTTTTTTAAAGGTAAAAATAAATATTTATTAATTTTGATTTATTAGATTGAAACCCATTCAAACAAGGCAAAATTATTGATGGGTACGTATACTTTTCTATTTATAATCACGGAAGTGATTTTGAAAAGGTTGATTGACTAGTCTCCCAATTTATCATATAATAAAATTCAGAATGGGTTTAATTTAATGTGATGCTGAAATAATATATATCCAATAGATGGTCAAGGGTCTAAATAAATGGCAATATGCATTGCTTCATACAAATTCATCCCTCTTTATGTTTACAAATTAGCTTAGCTAATCTAATTTATTTTATTAATGATAATTATTAACTATTAGAGAATTGTTGGATATTTAAACAGCTAATATTTATAATTATCTCTAATTATAATTTTTGTACTTATCTAAATAAAAAAGATTAAATTATTTTTTTAAAAATAATATTTAAATAAAAAAATAATATTAATATTTATTTTTAATGATTACTAAATATATTAATATCTAACAATTAATAATAATTTTATCAAATATTTATAACAATCAATTATTAAATAATAAAAATTATTTATCAGTTATTAATCATCAACTAATAACGAATAGTTATTACGACCAGTTAAACTAAATGAATTCTTAATTATAAAAATTAAAAATTTAAAAAAAATTAATTAAAAAATGAAAAATAAAAATTTGATTTACGTTTATCAAAAATTTCTAAATCAAAAATTTAAAAATAATTTTTCAAGCTTTTCAAGATTACGTTATGTTATATAAAAGTATTTTATTATGTTTTTTACTTTTTTAAAATAAAAAATTATGAATAATTATATATTTAATACAAAAAATGAATCTTAGAAATTAAAATGAAAATGGATGAATAGAGAAAATTTTAAATGGAAAAGAATCTTAATAAATTTTATTATTTTTTAATTTTTAATTTGAAAAATAGAAATATAAAAAATAAAAAAATAAATAAGAAAATATTTTTTTATAATTGAATAAGGCTTTAGTGTTCAATTGTTTTTCACAATTCCAAACCTTATTTATTATTGTAAGTGTTGATTAAGATTTAGAATTAAACAGAGAAATATAATTCTGTTGTTCAATCGTACAACTGGCCTATTAGCTCAGCTGGTTAGAGCGTCGTGCTAATAACGCGAAGGTCGCAGGTTCGAGACCTGCATGGGCCAATTAAAGCATTCTCTCGCTGAGAAATTAGAATTTTATAATTTTTATGATTTTAAATTAACATAATACTTAACTTTGCTTCAATTTTTTATAGTTATTAATGTAAGAAACAAAAATAATGATAAACAAATGACTAAGCGTCAGTTTAGGCAAATTGCATTAACGATACACTCTTAGCTAGCCAAACTCCAACCTTAGTCAGAGTTGATACTAATATAGTTTGGTTAAACTAACTCTTGGTCATTTGTTTGTCACCATCTTTTATCTTTTACAATTATAAATATAAGATCATGTTCATCTTATAAATTTTTATTAATTTTATATTTTATTAAATATATAATTTATTTTCAATATACTTCCTTAAATGCAAATAAGTTAATCTATGATCAAATCATAATATTATTTACAAAATGATCGATCCTCTAATATATATATTTTTTATTTATGTTTAATTGATAATATTATTAATTTAATTAAAATTTAATCCGTTAAATATGAAATTTAAATATCATAATAAAATTCATATAAACTTAAATTTACAAATAAATAAATAAATATTAAAAAAATCAGATTATTTTCACCCTCATCTTTAAGTTTTTCACTAATATATTTTATGATCTTTCAATTCAATTTTATAATAATAAAATACTTAAATTTGAATTAACAATTACTTAAATATAATTTATTGACTTTTTCGTTAGTCTCACTAAGAGACTATACACGTGACAAGTCACATGTATATTTTTTTATACACCTAAGTGCCACATCAACCACACATATCATCACTTTATATTTACCCTTTACACCTTCATATGCCATTACACCTAAAAGTACTAAACCCATCTTTATCTCTCTCAATCTCTCTGTTTTTCTCTCAAATCATCAAATCAAAAGCATACACTGATGTACAACAACACCTGCTTAATTTGGCTAAAAAAAAGAAAAAAAAAAACACTATATCAACAAATATATCTGTGATTTGGCTAAAAAACATAGAAAAAGTATATCCATGATAGACTTTTCCATGGCTGGCAATAACCAAGATGGTAGAAATAGCAAGAAAAATCCAAACATAACACATAAAAATAGCAAAATAAGTATTACCAACAAAATATTCAAAGAAAATCAAAATACGAGCCTATTGAAATCCGATTTCCTTAGTGAGTGGGACACTGAGTTCAGCCATACAAGCTTGCATTCTATCATTGGATCCATGAAACCCAGATATCTCTGTATACACCTATCTTGCATTTTATCAAGCGCTTTAGCTAATGGGTAGCTTATGAAAAACCCACCACCACTATAGGCCATTCCATAAGAGAAATAGATGTTTTGTAAATGGGATTATGATAAACTTGCGATATAACAAAATTGGTTATGGTCATATTTTCTAAGAACTCTAAACAAAATGGGAAGTATCACCAAAAAATTTAACCGGCGATAACCTGTCCCCTTGTCAAATTATCACGGCATCATCTAACCAAACAATGCCTCGCATTTCCTTGGCCTTAAACCAAATCTTGATATAGTTTTTTCTTTGTTCCCATAGCTTAGCCGAAGCAACGATTCCAAAAACTATATAGTGTATCTACGTCGGTTGATCTGTTTCTTAATTCCCTCGCCGATGAATGGTTAAACCCGTTCCGAGAAAGCACCACCACTTCAAGAAAGCTCGTGGAAGGTCAATCTGGCCATTCCGTCGCTGCTACAAGCACCACCACTTTAAAGTCGATGCCTTATGTTTCCTTGTCGTCATCCTCTGTATTAGCTTCAAAGGTGGGGCTTCGCAATAGCGATGGCGTCTCATCCAACAGCCTCGCCAATGCACAACATCAGCAGTAACTCAAGAACTTGCAAGATTCACCTGGCTTGTCCATGCAATCATCCAACATTGACTTGAAATCTAAAGAAAACCCATACTTGATTTCTAAAGAATCCTCACACATTGAATTTGGACTTGTGAATTTTGATTTCCTCCATTGAATTTGGATAAGGGCTTGGAATAATCAATCAATAGAATCAATGGAGGGGATAGAAATAGACGGACAGAGTCGGGTCCAAGATAGAAGGTTCTAATCAAGAGTTTTTTGTGTGCTAGTTGTGGGTTCGGGACCCGTTTTGCTCATCTCCTTTACAGTTGAGTGAGGCTTTGCATGAAAAGATGAAGACACAAAGGGTACGCATAAAGATGAAAATGAAGATACAGTGTTTGAGCTTTCAAAAAGATGAAGATGCAAAGAGTAAAGAGAAAGTGTTAATGTGTGTGGTCAGCGCCACAATTAAGTGCGTAAAAAAATACACGTAGTAAGTTAGTGAGATCAACGGAAAAGCCAATAAATAATATTTAAATAATTATTAATTTGAAATATTTTATTATTATAAAATTGAATTAAAGATTATAAAGTGAAAAATTCAAAAAACATGAATGAAATTAACCTGAAAATCCATTCTGAATAACAATTTAGCCATTATAGATAAGCATTGAGTTTCTATTCATTAATTTTGGTGTGCGTTTATAATTTAATGATGCAGTAGCAAAATCACAAGCCGATTAAAAAAATGACATTTGGAGTTTATATTGGCTTCCTTATGATATTTTATTCAACAATACTAATCAATTTGGCTATCCGCTTTTAAAAATTTTGATTTGAATTTTTTTTTTTAAATACTTGTTTTTTTTAATTTAAAAATATAAATTTCACATAAATTAAATATAAAATATAAATAATTTTATATATTATTAAATTTTTTAAGTTTAATAAATAATTTTGAGGTTGACATTCTCATTATTATATAAATTCTAAAATAAATATTATGATAAACTCAAAAAAATTATAATGATAATTTAAAATTTAATAATAAAATAATATTACATGTTAATTTTTATATTTTAATTTAAAAAATATCAAAATATTTATAAATAAAAAAATTATTATTTATGATCTTCACTTGAAATCAAACTTGGATCAAAATAAATTTTCTTATCAACCAAACTAATGAATAGAGTTAAAAGATGATTACTTTCTAATGCAATTAAAACTAAGTTTTATACTTATTCTATGTATGTTGCAGGTTTTTTTGGGCAAGCGTTTCATTTTTTTTTCCTTTTTAATAAAAGGAAGGGGAAATGCTACATAAACATAATATGACAATAACCCATTAATTTAAAAATGTTAACCTAATATTTTTATTTTTAATAAATGCTTAATGTATCGAAATAATATTGTCAGCTGCATAATAAATTAATCCCTTTTTAATTATTCTCACTAAATGACAATTTTTTCATGATTTAGTATATTTAAGTGGATGTTTGATTCAACTTTTTGATATAATCCTTAATTTTTTTTTATTTTCAACAGTTGTATTATAATATTTAATTATTAATGGCTATTAAGTAGTCAAACAGCTGTTGTTTGTAAAAATTTTAAATTGAAGTTTATTTTTGAAAAAAAATTCTGTTTTTTAATTAAAAAGTCTAAATTAAGGACTGAAAAAAAAATTTTCTTTAATTTTTTTTTTCTTTGTTATCTACGTTGAAAGATATTAAGGAGTATTAAGGGGGAAAAATACTATAACTTGAAGATTAACTAAGCTTATTATGAAACAATAACTAGAGTTTTTTTTTTTTTTTTAACATTAAAATTTTTTAAAAATAAAGTTTGATTTTTTACAAGACTGATCACCAAGCATGAATACATTATATATGAAGAGCTCATTTTAGATTGCAAAGTTACGGTTACCAAATAAAATAGCAGTAAATAACCTATCCATGGCAAGTTTTAAAAAAAAAAAAAAAAAAAAATTCCTATTAAGTGCCCTTGATCTTCCATGAACTCGTTTTAATGAATTTTTTTTATTAATAAGCCTTTAATTCAATAAAATTAGAATTATTCTCATAATTGCGAATTAGAAAAAAGTCAAAATCAAATCAACCAAAGCCGAAACGGTTCCATTTTTGCGAGAAAAAGAAAAACACAGGATCAGTAGCCACTTAAACAAGAAATTAAAATAAACCTTGAATTAATTCCACTATATACAGAAATTTATCAAAGAAATTAACAAAAAATAAAAAAGCAAGTAAAATCAAGAAATGCTATGCTTGCCAGGGCGATCAGCAACTTTCATGGTCTTATAAATAAGCTGTCTTGCTTTTCTGCTACGGATCTCGACTGTCACTTGAGCTTTGTTAAATTTTCGATCATGGCCCAAGAGGGTTAGATTTTCGATCTGCTCTAATACAAGTAATTGGTTAGATTAGTATAAGTAGGTAATTTGGTAGATAATTGAAAATTAATGGGTTCTAACCCAACAAATTAGGAAATAAACCTACTCTAATATCATATTAAATTTTCGATAATAGGTCCAAGAAGTAAATAAGAGGAGGTTAATTCCACAAAGAATAGCATTGAATTTAGCATGGATTTAAGGTATAACCATAATTAAAAATTAAAATTAGCTATCAGATAATTATCTCTTAAATTTTTATATATTTTTTATCATTTGATTATTTTTTTTTTGAATGCGAAACATTTTAATATGTTAATAAGCTTTTATCTATTTTTATGTATGGTTTCTTGGATTTCTTCAAAGTTCTAACCTTTGATTTTATTGTTTGAACTTAATTCTCTAGCTGATTTGCCATCTGGGTTTTTCAAATTTCAATTCTTCAAAAATCACGAAAATTAACAATTGTTTATATAAGCTATAAATTGGAATTAAAAATGCAAGAATTTGATGGGTTTTGCTAACAAATCTTGCATATGGGTTTGGTTAACAAATCTTGCACATAATTTTCTTTCTTCTGGAGTTCTAAAAACAGAGGATTTCTACTTTATTTTTCCTTCTATTCATATATAAATATTGCTATACCAAAAATAATTAAAACTAATTTTGATTTAACTTTTCATAATAACTGTTATTAATAATAAAAGTATACACAAGAATCATAATAGGGGAATATCCTTCACATTCAACGGCAAATATAAAAAGTTTTAAAAAAATATTATTATAATAAAATAAATTAATTTAAAAAATATAAAAATAATAAAAATATCAAACATATATTTTAATTATAAATAACTAAAAGTCATTATAATATCATTAAAAAAAATGAAAGAAATTGGTAAATAAAATAAGAAAATGAAGAAAAATAAAGGAAAATGAAAAAATGAAGGAATATAGAATTAAAGAGTATTTTATTAGGGATTAAAAAGTTAATTTTTTAAAATAAAAGAATTATTTTATTAATGTTATTAAATTTAATGAATTAAATTATAATTTATCTTGATAAATCTCAAAAATTAAGAGGGTACATGTTTCTTTACTTTTATATATATCCGCCTATAGTTGATAACTATTAAGTAATAACCGATAGTTAGTATTTTTATCTGTTAAATAATAGTTGATTGTTGTAAATAATTGATAAAATTATTATTAGTTGTTAGCTATTAATATATTTAATGGTCATTAAAAATAAATATTTTTATTTTTATTTAAATATTATTTTTAAAAAATAATTTAATTTTTTATTTAAACAAATAGGAACTATTTAAAAAAATAAAATTGAAATTATATAAATAATAATTATTTAATTATCTAATAACTAATAATTATAATTAATTAAATCGATTTAATACAACTACTTGAAAAAAAAAAACTAATTACTATATCAAAGTTTTGTAAAACACCCATTAAATATGTTACCATAGGAAGAACACGAGTATTGTTAATTTTAATCAAATTTGAAAATGTAGTAGCTAAAGCCATTTGCTAGTGCTAATGTGATACATGCGTAGACAAATTGCTAGTGCTATATATATACACGTAGTGCATAATCCTTTGTGTGGGTGAGATTCATTTTTACTGCAAAATTCATGCATCAGTTAAAGAAAAAAAAAATCTAACATCAAAGCTAAAGATAAAAGAGTTTAATTAGCAAAAGAAAGTTTCTTTAGTTTTTTTTTTCTTTTGTTTTGTACGTTGAAAGATATTAAGGAGTGTTAAGGAGGAAAAATATTTGAAGATTAATTAAACTTATTACAAAATAATTAGAGTTTTTTTTTAACATTAAAAATTTTAAAAATAAAAATTATTATGATTTAAGCTTCATTTGATATAGTTATTCATAATAATTATTAATTATTAATTATTATTAATAGTTAATAAATATTAATTGATAAATGATTGTTATACGTATTTAATAAAATTATTATTTTATTAATATATTTAATGAATATTTAGAATAAATATTAATATTTAATATTTAATTAATTATTATTTTTAATATAATTTATTTTTTATTTAAATAAATAAAAATTATTTAAAAAAATTTTAAATTATAATTTTTATAAATATTATTTTATAATTACTTAATAGCTATCTAAAAGCTAATAGTTATTATTTAAAAAAATAACTAAATAAATTTAATCCAGTTAATAGAAACTAAAAAATTAACAATGACATTAATATGGACGAAGTCAGAAAAATAATTTTAAATTAGCCAAAAATAAATATTATCTAAAATGTTATGTTTAATAGATAAGTGAATTTTTTTTTTATAGACTAATAATATTTTTAATTAATTGAGTGGATCAAGAATTTATTTTATATAAAAAATTATATTTAGATAGATAAATATTTTTTTCTCATAAATTAAATAATTTTTTTTTTCATTAGAGTGATACGGATCCACCTTAACCCTTAAACAGCTCCATCCCTGAACATTAAATTTTTTTTGCCAAACAGCAACACTAATCACCAAGTATGAATACATTACGAAGGGATACTCATTTTAGATTGCAAAGTTACCGTTACCAAGTAAAATAGAAGTAATTAACCTATCCATGGCAAGTTAAAAGAATAAACTTCCTATTAAGTGCCCTTGATTTTCTATGAACTCTTGCTAATGAATTTTTTTTTTCACTCATAAGTGTTCTATTCAATAATTGCCAATTAGAACAAGCCAAAATCAAATCAACCAAAAGCAAAAGTCTCTAATTGAAAAAAAAAAATAATAACAAAATAATAATAATAATAATAATTAAAATCCAAAACTTAAAAATCTGAATTTAATTAATAAAACAGCTACATGTGAAAAAGACAGTTGAAGCCAAACCCAAAACGGTTCCATACTCTGAAAAGCTTTTGCAAGAAAAAGAAAAACACAGAATCAGTAGGCACTTAAACAAACCCTGAATTAATTCAAAGAAATTAACAAAAAAAAAAAAAAAAAAAAGCAAGTAAAATCAAGAAATGCTATGCTTGCCAGGGCGATCAGCAACTTTCATGGTCTTATAAATAAGCTGTCTTGCTTTTCTGCTACGGATCTTAACTTTAACACTTGAGCTTTTGTCCATTTTTATGTATGGTTTCTTGGGTTTCTTCAAGGCTCTAACCTTTGATTTTATTGATTGAACTAAATTCTCTAACTGATTTGCCATCTGGGTTTTTCAAATTTCAATCTTCAAGAATAAAAAAAATCAACAATTGTTTTTATAAGCTATAAATTGGAATTAAAAATGCAAGAATTTGATGGGTTTTGTTAACAAATCTTGCATTTAATTTTTTTCTTTTGGAGTTCTAAAAACAGAGGTTTTCTACTTTCTTTTTCTTTCGATTTATTGGCCTGAATTTAGCGTCTGCGGTTTCTGTTTATATTTAAATGTTGATCAAAAATGGACTTCATTTCTGAGATTATTACTAGTTTGCCATTCGCTTTTTTCTTTTGACTTTAATATTTTTTATTCGGCAATACGAACAGAGTGAAAATAGAGAATGTATTTTTCACTCTACGGAAGTCTTCATTCACATTTTTTAGAAATTTGATATTATATTTATTTAATTATCTTTATTTTAAAAATATAGTACTTACCTATTTATTATTTTATGTTAAATAACAGTAATTGTTCTTTTTAATATATTCAAATTATTTATCTAAATTTATATTTGGTTCATGTATTAAATTTTAAATGCAGATATATTTATGAGATTGTTAAAATTTTTTATATTTATCGGATTAAATTTATTTAAATATTTTCAAATTTTTTATGTATGATGAATCTTAAATATTTTATTAAATAAAATTTTAAAATGTATTTACGTTTTAATTATATTTAATTGATATTTTATATATTTGAATTTATTAATTTTTTCAAAGAAATTTATTTTTATTTTCAGCTATTATTTATTAATTTTATAACTACGAATAAATTTAACAGTATAAAATTTAAATAAATAATGAAAACCTCCATATAAAAAAAAATAAAAATTAAATTATTTTTATATATGAGACAAAATAAAAATAAAAATTCTCCGCTAAAATGAGATGGTGATAAAAAAAATCACTCACATCCAGCCTCGCCCATTACCATCCCCATTGGGATAGGTGCATCACTTTGTTGAGTATGCACCATTTAACAGTATTTAGAATTTTTTAGTGTCGCAGAAAAACAAAATTGGTTCATAACAATTACATTGAACTAATTGGTATATCTGTATTTCGCGATTTATCATTAAAAAAATATTTTTTTAATAAAATTTTATATATTATAAAAGTAATATTATTTAAAAAAAATTATATTTCTAAATCAATTTTTCATTAATATTTTAATTTTATATAATATAAAAATTCAGATTATTAATTATAATATTTCTTATCAATATTAAAAATTTATATAGATTTAAAAATATCAATTTCAGAAATTAATTATTGAAATTAGAGAATTAAATTATATATAAATTCATTCAATATTTTATATTTAATTTATGTGAGATTAACAGTTAACACTTATAAATCTATGATGAGAATTGAATTTATATTTAATTAAAAATTGATACTTATAAATATATAATAAAAATTGAGAAATAAAAAGTCTAAATACAGACAAAAGACGATTGAACTTGAAATATATTAAAAATTGAAAAGAAATAAAAATTAAAATCTTAATCCAAGTAAGAATATTGGTCATTTTTCCACTTTAATATTATTTTATAAATATTATGAGTTTTTATAAATTTAAAAGTTATAATCTCAAAAACTAATTATTGAAATTTGAGAATTCAATTATATATAAAAATCGTTTAACATTTTATATTTAATTAATGTGAGATTAATTATATCTTAACAATATTTAATAAAAAAAATTTATAAGAAAATATAATAATTAAAATGTATTAAAAGTATTATTTTATTCTACTTATTTATTTATTTTTATAGTATTATTTTCTATGTACCAAAATTAAGTTTAGATCTAATTAGAGACAATTTAAAAAAAATTCATTAATCAATTTTTTCATTATAATTAAAGATATGCTAAAAATTATTTTGAATAACAACAAATGATTATTATGTTAAAAAAAAAATATAATGAACTATTTAATTAATTTTTCAAAAAAAATTATAAATTTATTAATTAAAATAAATATGACGAACTAAATAGTAATATATTTTTTTTTATATTTTTAATTTTTCTCAGATACTATTAGGAGAGAAAAAAAATTCAAAAGTAATAATTTTGATCAAGAATTACATTTATAAATAATTATAAAAATTTAAGATATAATAATCTACTTTTAAATAATAAGATAAAATTATAAAAAATAAAAAATTCAGTTTATTTTAAATCAACATATCTATTAACAATAAGAGGATGCTAAGAAATTCCAATCCCATTCATCACTCACAACAAGAAATGAAAAAAAGAAAAGAAAAGAAAAAAAGCTCTTCTGAATTCATGAGTCAAATCATTTGGTTTCTTGTTTGGAGAATTAAAACTCAAGTATTCAATTAGTCACTCGTAAGTTTGTCAAACATAATAAATTAATAGCTAACAATAAATGACTACAAACTATATATATATATATATATATATATATATAAGGTATGAACAGCCTCCATGGCATTTCTTTCTCATGGGATTTTGACTTTTGAGAATTGCTGCCTTTTTCTTGTTCTTTTTCTTTTTCTCTTTTTTTTTTCCAAAGTTATTGATTTTCTTTCACAGCCAAAGTTTTATTTATTTATTATTAATTTTTGGATTTTGTTGACATTCATAATTTTTTTTTTAATTAACAGCTGTTCATGAGAACGAAATCACGAAATTAATCTTAGATAGATTAAAAAAAATTTTATATAAAAAGCTGAATTTAAATGAATTACGTAAATTTTTTTTTTATAAATTAATAATTTTTTTTTATTGAGTCTAAATACTATAAGACTCTGTCCTTAACTATTTGCTAATAATAAAATAGAATAAATATGATATAATCATAGAAGAAATCAAAAAATTAATATTAGGTGCACTAAAAATTAATCTTATTTAAAAAGTTAAATTTTAAATAAATCAAATGAAAATTTTTCTATAAATTAATAATATTTTTAATTAATTTTGGGTGAATCAAAAATTAATTTTATATAAAAGACTACATTTAAATAGATTAAATAATTTTGTTTCTGTAAATTAATAATTTTTTTTATGATAGGATGATTTTGGTCTACCAGAACCCTACGAGAACTCGGTCCTATATATGATCTCAAAATAATTAAAAAAATAAGTCATTTTACATAATATGAATAATAGAAGAATTTCATTTATTTTGAATTTATATCATTGAAATTTTGACTAAGAAAATAGAAAGTAAAACTCCCTCACGTACAAACTATGACAATTTTAAGTTCAAACTTGAAAACAAATAGAAGCCATCAGCTGCAATAAAATAGCAGTGGAAATGACTAATGGGATTTTCACATTGACAAATTAAAGTTTCTAATTGCAGAAAATTTTTAGGTAGAAATCAAAGATTCCACAATTTTCTTGACTGAAGGCTTAGAAAAAATTTAAGTGTGAAAATACATTATTTTTTTTCCCCAATAAAAGTCAAATTAAACTCGTTGAATCGGTTAGATAACCTATAAATCGATCAATTCGATCACGGTTCAATTATCCGAGTTGTTAATCAAACAGCTAAAGTTTAAATGTTTGATTAAAATATTTTAATCTTTCATTGTAAAAACTCTAACCTTTGCATTATAATATATAATTTCCTTTGCATTTGAAAAACAATACCACACATCATTATCATATGCAAAAGCATCTGCAGCAGGATTTATTTAAAAGGGGAACACAGAAGAGCCATAATAACAATAATAATGATAACGATCCAATAAATAAGGTTAATTTCACATATAGTCTCTAAACTATTAATTAATACACATTATAATCTTCTAACTTAAATTCATTACTTAAAAATCAATGAAATTATTCTGACAATCACTTGAAAACACTTTCTTTTAATTTTCATTAGAACCACCAACAATAAATTTATGTAGCTGTCAAATCACCATTTTCAAAGTCCATAGAGTGCCACATATGCCAGTAAAGAGGGACATTAATTTGATTTGCTTAATTTAAAGAATTGTTACCAAACTAAATTAATACTTTTAATTTAAAAATTTTTTAAATTAAATAAAATTATTATTATAATTAAATTATCAATTTCAATTTAATTTTATTTAATTTAAATATCTTTGATTTTTTTATTTCAAATTAATTTTTTTTTATAAATTATTATTATTTTATTATAAATTTAAAAGAAAACACCAATAAAATATCGATTCTAAAAAAATTTCAAAAATAATTTAATATTATATAACTCAAAATTTATCTATTCCATTAATTGACACATCCAAAATTTATATTTTTTTCTCAAAAATTAAATTTTTTTTATTTATCTTTAGTTAATTTTTTTGGATGATATTTTTTTAATTTTAAATTAATATTAGGTTATATAACTTCGGTATGATTTGATTTGAAACTGAAAAAAAAAAAAAAAAACATAAATTAAATCAAAATTTTCAATTTATTTTATTTTTCAAATCAAATTAAATCAAATCAATTATAAAATCAATTTTAATTTGATTTAATTCGATTTAATCAATTCAGTCGATTTATCTTCCACCCCCTATACTCACCCTCCCATTCTCTCTCTCTCTCTCCATTTTTCTTTTTCTTTTTTCTTCAACCTTCAGAATCAATGAGTCTAACAATGTTCCAGAAGTATCTTTAATAAATTCATAAAATCCCGATGAAACAGATAATAAACCTCAAAACCAAACTTTTCAATGAAAATATAAACCATTTTCAAGACAATCAAAGCAATTCAATCAAACCCACAAACCAAAATCTTAAATTGAACCTTTATTCAATAAGCAAACAATCAAAAATTCAGTTTGAAAAAAATTAATTTAATTCAGTTCTTTCAACAGAATTGGATTTAATTCTTATACAAAAATCATTCTGACGACTATATAAATAAATAATAAATTTATTTTATTTTATTTTGTTAATTACCTACATTTATTCAATAATAACTAATAATTTTATAACTTAAGAGATTGTAATATATATTTGTATAATTTAATATAAATAAATTAAAATTTTACAAAATGACATGGTTTTTATTTATTTTAAAATTATTTATTTTTTTTATACTAAAAGAACTGAATTCTATAAACTCTCTTTCCAAATATAAAAATTGATAGATATGAATTTATTTGAATTGAATTTTTACAAAATTTAAATTTCCAAACTGGGTTAAAAGCTTTTATGTCTAACAAAAAAAAAAAAAAAAAAAAAACATAACTAGTAAAGATGCAAGAAGGAAAATTAGAGAATAATATGGAGGTAAAATTTATTGGAGGAAAAAATAAAGATTGAAAATTTTAGAATAATTTCTTTGTTAATAATAAAATTACACAAAATATATTGTCTTATGTATAAACATATTATAAACAATGGTAGTTTTAGTCATTTTCATTCCATTCTTCTCTCAAATTTGAGAGGAATTTCCTCCAATCTCATGATACTAAATTTAATGGATGTTTAGTAAAATTATTCGATGCAGCTGTTAGCTTTTTTATTTTCAATAGCTGCATTATAACATTTAGTTACTTATAGCTGCTAACTGTTAGGTAATCAAATAACTGTTGTTTACAAAAGTTTCAAATTATAGGTTTTTTTAAAAAGCTCATACTTTTTAATTAAAATAAAAAAAATTATACTCTAAAAGTAATATTTAAATAAAAAATAAATATTAATATTTATCCTTAATGGTCATTGAACATAATAACAACTAACAGTTAATAATAATTTTAATAAACACCTGCAACAATTAGCTATTAGATTACAACTACCAACTATCAGTCACTAGCAACCAACTAACAGCTATCAGCAACAATTGTTACGAATAATTAAATCAAACGAGACCTTAGAAACCAAAAAACACAAGATGAGATTATTGTAATTTATGATCAAAATGAGTGATATAGGATAAATCTAATTTGTTCTTTTGCCTCCTGTATAAAAAGCTAAAATAGTACGGTATTCAACAGTGCAAACTATAGCCGAGTGACAGCCCCCCTCCAAGAATTTATGATACAACTCATCTCAATTCATCTTTAAATTTAATCTCAAAATTAATTGAAGATCCGCTATATAAATTCTTTATTTCTGCTCTAAACACATTGCCAAAAAAAAAAAAAGAGAAATCCAATTTTGAAGAAATTTCTCCAGAACATGAATTTCTTTTTATTTAATAAATTTCTTTTAATTTGCAATGAAGCAGCAGCTAACTCCATCAGTGCATAACACCAAAAACATGACCATATGCATAATAAAGTATAATTTCAGTAGAAATAACCACATAATCAGAAAATCAGCAATTATTACAAGCTCAAGGAAATTTAGGAACATGGCCAAAAATATATGGTGAGGAAAAAAAGCATGTGCCCACTTTCTTTGAATATGGCTTTCAATAATTTTATTTATTTATTTATTTTGGGTGGGGGTAAGGCAGGGATGTTTAGAAAAGGCCATTGAAAGAAAAACATGACATCTCAACTAATTCCAAGAAACAAAAACAAATAGGAAAGAAAAAAAAATTGAAAAAAAAAAATAAAAAATAAAAAAAGACTTTGAGCAAGCTGTGCAGCATATAAATACTATATCTTAGAACAATATTTATTCAGAAATATTAAAAAACAGCACAGCAGCCGTCATAAGACTAAAATAATGAATATGGGAGTCAATGTCTTCTAACAAACAAGATTGGGCACACATAAGATAATACAGCAAAAGACTAGTCGAATCTCTGAGTCGATATGTGTCCATCGAATTTAACTCTAAAATAATGAATGCTAGGGAAACGAGTATCATAAAATATACTAAACTATCAACATATAAAATTTGCAAGTCATATAAAATTTGCAAGTCAATTGTTTTTCCTTTTTTAGTATGCAATAGAATAAAGGTTGGTATATGGAGATATAGAGGTAAAACCTCACCTTGTTAAGCTTAAGCTTATTTCCCTTCCTTAACCTCCCTCAAGCAACAACCATTACCCGCCCCTCCCATCCTGCAGGTATCATGGTAAGATAATGGTTATGTATAAAAGTTGCAAATTTGCGAATTCAGATCCAAACATTATACCAAAATTATAATTAGGGAAATCTCCAAATTCAGCCAAATAAAACTTAATTCAACTTAGTTTTAATCTCAAAATTAATTAAGATCGGTTATATGAATTTTTTGTTTCCACTCTAAATGATTTTGGATAATCTCTTCCGATAATTGTGATATTTCTAAACTATATTGTATTCCTTTCCTCTAAATTAATTTAAATCTATCCTCTTTTTTTCTTCCTCTCCTCTACCACGATGTGCTCAACCTTCCTATCTTATAAGTCTCTGCTTTACATGTCCAAACCAATTTAATCTCCATTCTCTTACATTGTTGTCAATCAATATGACTTCCATTTTATTTCTAATACTTTTGTTACGTATTTTATCCGTTATAGTATGACCACACATTTTAGTATCTTATCTCAATAGCACTCATTTTCAATATATGTTATCCTTTTATTGTCCAACACTTATTATCATATAACATAACCGGTCTAATAATAATACGGTAGAATTTACTTAAAATTTATTGAAAATTTTGCAATCACGTAAAACTCCCATAACAAACAAAATATATTGCAGATATTTTCATTTTAAAAATCATGCACATGTTGCATTGTATTTTAGGCTCTAAACAAAAGAAATTGGCCAAATCCAACAAATTTATCTCCTAAATTATTTAGGAAAAACCCATTACATCCCTCCTAATGGTAAAATAGCAAGGAACCAGCTATTTTCCTAAGGAACTAGCAGTATAAAAATGCTTGTAATGAATTGCATTACAAGGCACAAGAGTGGGTTGGAATCCCATAGGAAAATGTATGCACGTTGAACGAAATTTATGAGAAGTTTAAGATTGTTGTGTGCTCTAACCATAAGAAGTTCAACATTGACCTCAATGGAGCCTAAACAGTGAAGTGATCATCAAACTGGTTGCAAAGCTCTAGCATTGACTGCATAAGAAAAATTTAGATGTCATTGTTAAAAGAGAAAAATAACCATTCAACTAAAAATTCAATTGGTTTAGAAACAACTAATTTCAAATAAAGTTCAAACATGGCATTGTTATAATAATTTAAACATTATACATGGTAGGTAGGATCGGATGCATGATAGTTGAAGAAATTTTGCCACAATTTTCACATTTAAGTCCATGTCATAGTCATTTCCAAACACAACCAGTCCATACAGTATTCTTTGTTCAACTAGACATGGAACATTCCACTGAATCAGATGCAACTATCACTGAATATTGCTTCAGCAATAGGAAACTTAAACATTGATGTTTCAGTTTGACATTTCCTTTTAGACTTGCCAAATTTTTCATATATTTGTTGCATGACCAAGTAACTGAATATGTTGGATAGATTTGTCAACAGTTGATGTTTGAATAGTGTAATTAGCAATGTTAAATTCAATCCAAATTTTACATAGTCAACAAATATCATGATCATGAATGTCTGCATACTTAAAAGTTCAAACACCAAGAGACAGAGGTCTGATAAATGACCCAGTGATAACCAAACTTTAAGATTTATTCTAATTTGATCATTAAACGAAAATTTTTTACAGACTAATCACTTAAATTTGAAAACTTTTTCACCGGTTGATCATTGACCATAAAATTGACGGGATCAACACACATGGCAAACATGTCAGCAGAACATGCCGACTCAACTTTACACGTCAGTCACGTAGCAAAATTCATCCACATCAGCTGCCACATCATCTAGTAAGTTGAGTGGAATGTGGAGCAGCCTGAACAATAAAAGTGCGACATCATCCACTGCATGATTGACACATGGGGAGAGAGGAAAATTAACTTTTTTTTTTTTTTTTACCTCATCTCTCTCCTTCGTT
Organism: Aleurites moluccanus; assembly: GCA_948193065.1. NCBI lineage: Eukaryota > Viridiplantae > Streptophyta > Magnoliopsida > Malpighiales > Euphorbiaceae > Aleurites > Aleurites moluccanus. The sequence goes on along the minus strand of CANXYC010153212.1, from coordinate 10,577 downwards.
CTCTTTGTTTCCATCTTCTTTCTTCTTTGTCTTGAATCCTCTTTCAGCTCATCCAAAAATTAATTTTGCTATCGAAGACTATTTCTTCTTTCCAATTACAACAACAAAAACTAAAACTAAAACATTAAATTGAACTCTTATAAGTACTCAAATTATATATATATATAAATAGCTACTTGCTTTTCTCTTCTTCCAAACACATTCCATCATCTCTTGACATGATTAGTATGAAAGAATTGGGGCATATCCCTTCACTTATCATCCATCTTAAATAGTATAGTGATTCCCATTGACGCCTATTATGCGCAAAACCAGCAATCATTGCACCCCATAAAACAATCTCTGCCTCAACCATTTCTTCAAATGCATTGTGCGCAAGCCTAATTCTGCCACACTTAAAATACATATCAATCAAACTGGTCCTGAGTGGCATGGATTAATGTCAAAGCATAACAAAATAAAGCAAATGGAAAAGCAAAAATCAAACAACTCCCATAAGCCAAAATATCGGCTTCAAGTATTCTGGTTGATTTTCTTTTGGGCCTATAGAGGAGTGGCTAATGGCAGAAGAAGCATCATTACCACCAGTGCCGTTCAACAACCAAAACAGAGTATCATAGTCAATTTTTAACTCACGTTTAAGAGAATAATCCTCTTCTTTGCCGTTGAATCTGCAATGAAACTTACTTGGGCAATGAAGGAGATCCATGCTTTGTTTTACTTCAGCAACTAACGGCAAACTAATGGTGATGGAGATACTGCCATACAATGAACCCAGATTGAATGAGATTGGGCCTGAGTATCAACGCCTAGGATACCTCAGTGGTCTTGGATCTTGCAAGGGTCGAGAGACTGAGACTAGACCTGATTATCGACTCTAGGAGTGATCATGTCAAGGTCTGGTACATATTGGAGAAGGGTAAGGCAGATGTTGGGTTTAGTGTGAAGCCTAGAACAACGATCGCCATGCCAGCAAGCTCCAATCTTGAAATAGAAAGGGAAATTAACACGTAAAAAGCAAAATGAATTACTAAACTTTAGTAGAATTTTCAATTTGATCACTGTTATATAATGTATATATCATAAGGCTTGCTTAGTGGGATTACCTATTATTAGTTTTCATATATATTTCTTAGTCTGTATATATTTGATAGCATTGTACAAATCAAATATATCAATGAAATACACCTTATCTAAAGATAACATGGTATCAGAGCCGAACTAGGGTTTTGGCTCGATTTTTTATATATTTTTTTTTATGGTTTCTTCTTCCTTGGTTCTGCCCTAGTAAACAGAACACAACTGCGATTTGGGTCACCTCTGTAAAGGGTTGTTTTAGTCTCACCGTCGGTTCCTTGTGAAGCACCACCTACCGATTGGCCTTCCCTACAAGTCTAGTCACCGTCCGATTTGCAAGTGGCTCACATGCGCCACCGTTGACTTTCTACTCCGACTCACGCGTAGGCGAGTGAAGGTGCATCTAATGGTTTCTCGAGCTCCGGTTCTCATTTCCATCGTTGATTCTCTCTGTCCGACCTTGCGATGTCGTCATTTCTTTGGTCTCACCATTTCCAGAGAAGGACTTCAATTTTTTTTTTCCCTTTTTCTAGGTTATTCTGTTTCTGGGTATTTTGTTTTTTGGTTGGTTTTGAAGTGTTGGTGTTTTTGAATTTCTTGCCTGCGATTTAATTATGGAAAGTGTTTGGTGTTCCATTTTCTGGTTAGTGGAATTTTGAGGAGATTAAGTCTGTGTTTGAAAGTTTAATTTTGTGTTTTGTTTTAATTGGGCTTGTTCGGCTTGGAGAATTGAAATTTTGAGTTTTGTTTTGTTTTGTGGTTGCTATTTGAATTGGCTTTTAGGCATTTAGTATTTGGGATATTTTGTTTGAGTAAATTTTTATTTTGGATTTCAAAATGTCAAAAAATAAGACAATTAATAAGATTCCCGTGATGACTAAAATCACGGATGTTAAACTTCAAGGTGATAGAAAAATTTTTTTGGACCGAAGCAAATCTATTCACTTGTATTTAAGAAGTATTGGGAAAGGTAGTCATCTAACTTCTGATCCACATAAAAATGATAAAGTGTGATTGCATAAAGATGCTTCAATATTTTTACAGATTCAAAATTCTATTGATAGTGTCGTGTTTAGTGTGACTAATCATTGTGAATTCGTGATGGAATTAATGGAATACTTGGTGTTTCTGTATTTTGGTAAAGGGAATGCTAATCAAGTTTATGATGTATGCAAGGCATTTTATCGGCTAGAGAAACATGTTCAACCTTTTACAGCTTATTTCATGGAGTTTAAATGAGTGTATGAAGAACTCAATATCCTACTTCCCTTCAGTCCAGATGTTAAAGTTCAACAATCTTAGCGTGAACAATTGGCAGTCATGAGTTTTCTTACTGGGTTACCTACTGATTTTGAAACTCGGTCGCAGATCCTTTCTAGTCCTGACATTCCCTCTTTGGAACAAACATATACAAGAGTACTTCATTCTGCCATACAAAATGATGTTCACTCTTCTCAGTCTACCACAAATAGTGCTCTAGTAAGTCTTACTGAACCTAGCCGCCAAGGATATAGCGGAGGTTCTCATAGTTAAGGACGAGAGAGTCATACTCATAGCAATTTCTCTAGACAACAATCAAGAGGTGTTACTTGTTATTATTGTCATGAGCCTAGTTACACCAAATATAATTGCAATAAACTACAAAATAAGACTCACCACACTACTAATGTTGCATCCTCCTCTGAGAAGTCTATTCTTGTCTCTACTGATGAGTTCACCCAATTTACTCATTATTAGGAATCACAAAAGGCGCTGCAAACGTCGAGACAGGTAACTTTAAAATATGTCTTGCGCCTTTATCATTGAATTGGGCCATTGATTCAGCTGTCACAGATCACATGACAGGTAACCCTAGTCTTTTCTCCACTTTTCAGTCTCATAAAAATTCATCTACCATTATTATAGCAGATAGGTCACCCTCTCATGTGACTAGATCAGGAACTGTTCATCCCACTTTATCTATTTCCTTATCATCTGTTTTGCATCTATCTAATTTTACCTACAATTTGATTTCTGTTAGTAAACTTACTCAAGCCTAAAATTGTTGTGCCTCATTTTTTCCTGATTATTGTTTGTTTCAGGATCTTGCGATGAAGCAGATTATTGGTAGAGATAACAAGTCTGGAGGTCTCTATGCTTTGGATACAAAGGTGCCAAGACCAGTTGCATGTTCAAGTGTTTTGGATCCTTTTGAAGTACATTGTCGTCTAGGACATCCCTCGCTGCAGTCGCTAAAAAAACTTTACCCACACTTCTATTTTTTATCCACCTTAGATTGTAAGTTGTGTCAATTTTCCAAACATCATCGCTTATCTTCACTTCCTTGAGTCAATAAACGGGTTACGTCCTATTTTGAGTTAGTTCATTCTTATTTTGGGGTCCATGTCCTGTAATGTCCAAAACTGGATTTAAGTTTTTTGTTACTTTCATTGATGATTACTCTCGTATGTCTTGGTTATATTTAATGAAAAACCGTTCTGAGTTGTCTTATATTTTTTGTGCTAAAATAAAAACACATTTTAATATTCCTGTGAAAATCTTGAGAAGTGATGATGCCAAAGAATATTTCTCATTCATTTTTCAATCATATATGACTCATAACGGCATCATTCACCAACCTTCCTGTATAGATACACCATCCCAAAATGGAGTAGCTAAAAGAAAAAAATAGACACTTTCTTGAGGTCGCCCAAGCTCCTCTTCCAAATGAAAATTCCCAAACCATTCTAGGTTGATGTTGTATCCACTACTTGTTTTCTTATCAATAGAATGCCCTCTTTTGTCCTCCATAGCGAGATTCCATATTCTGTTATTTTTTCATCTAAATCTTTAATCCCGATTGAACCCAAAAATATTTGGTAGTACATGTTTTGCCAGAGATGTATGTCCCCAGAATACTAAATTAGATCCAAAATCCCAAAAACGTGTTTTCTTTGGGTACTCTCGTGTTCAGAAAGGGTACAAGTGTTATTCTTCCATTCTTAATCGTTATCTTGTCTCTTATGGTGTTACTTTCCTTGAAACTACATTTTTTCCCATCTCTCCTATCTCTAATAGCGAGACGTAAAATGATGATCTCTTAGTATACCGGGTGGTTCAATCTATCACTTCACTAAATGATCCTACTCCTGTACCATAGCCTACTCGGCCTCGTATTATTAATGTTTATTCTCAGCAATCAGAGAACACAAAAACTCCTGACACATGTACTCCACCTGCCTCTTCACCGTCGGATCCTGACTCAAGCAGCCCTGATCCCAATCTTAATCTTCCCATTGTTGTCCGGAAAGGTAAACGTAAATGTACTTATCCTATATCCTCTTTTGCTTATTTTACTCATTTGTCTTCTCCTTCCTATTCCTTTATTGCTTCTTTAGATTCTATATTTATTCCAAAACAGTTCGTGAAGCTTTATCTCACCCTGGTTGGCGTTCTATTATGAAAGAAAAATAATGGCCTTAAACGATACTGGTACATGAGAATTAGTGAATTTACCTTCAGGTAAGAAAGCTATTGGGTGTAAGTGGGTATTTGCAATCAAAGGTAACCCTGATGATTCTGTGGTTCGTCTTAAAGCCTGTCTTGTTACTAAGGGCTATGATCAGACTTATGGCGTTGATTATTCTGATACTTTTTCTCCAGTAGCAAAACTTGTTTTTGTTCGTCTATTCATCTCTACGGCAGCCACATGTGATTGGCCTTTGCATCAACTTGAAATCAATAATGCTTTTCTCCATGATGATTTACAGGAAGAGGTCTATATGGAGCAACCACCTATTTTTTTGCTCAGGAAGAGTTAGATAAAGTCTGCCGACTTCGCAAGTCCTTATATGGTTTAAAGTAAAGTCCTCGAACTTGGCTTGGAAGATTCAGTGAAGTGGTTCAGGAATTTTGTATGGAGAAAGACCAGTGTGATCATTATGTATTCTATAGACATTCTGAAGTTGGTCTAATATTACTGGTAGTGTATGTTGACGATATTGTTATTACTTGATGTGATAGCATGGGAATTTTATCTCTCAAGTCATTCCTTCACACTCGATTTCAGACAAAAGACTTGAGGCATTTGAAGTATTTTTTGGGTATTGAGGTGATGAAGTGTAAGAAAGATATTTTCCTATCACAAAGGAAATATGTTATTGACTTGTTAATAGAGACGAAAACTAGGTGCAAAGCCATGCAGTGCACCAATGACTCCCAACGTGCAGCTTACTACAGATGATGGTGAATTGTTTGAAGATCCTGAGAAATACAAGAGGTTTGTTGGAAAATTGAATTATCTTACTATGACTCGTCCTGATATTGCATATTCTGTTAGTGCTGTGAGTCAGTTCATGTCCTCTCGAACAATCACTCATTGGACCGCTTTAGAACAAATATTGTGTTACTTGAAGAGGGCTTCAGAATGTGAGTTACTATACAAAAATCATCGACACTCTAATATTAAATGTTTTTCAAATGCGGATTGGACAAGATCCAAAGTTGACAGAAGATCTACAACTAAATATTATGTGTTTGTTGGAGGAAATTTGGTGTCTTGGAGAAGTAAGAAGCATAATATGGTCTCACGATCGAGTACTGAATCAGGAAATAGAGTCATGGCACAAGCTATGTGTGAAGTAATGTGGATGTATTAGATGATTAATGAAGTTTATCTTAAAACTTCATTACCGGCAAAATTGTGGTGTGATAACTATACTGTAATTCATATCGCCTCTAATCCAGTATTTCATGAACAAACCAAACATATAGAGATCGATTGCCATTTTGTTCGTGAAAAGATCCAAGAAAAGCTTATCTCCACGGGATGTCAAAATTGGAGATCAATTGGGAAATATCTTTACAAAAGCTTTGAATGGACCACGAGTGGATTATATTTATAACAAGTTGGGCATGATTAATATCTATACTCCAACTTAAGGGGAAGTCTTATAGAAGGTACATATTATAAGGCTTGATTAAGGGCTTGATTAGTGGGATTACCTATTATTAGTTTCCATGTATAACTTTTTAGTCTATATATATTTGATAACATTATACATATCAAATATATCAATGAAATACATCTTCTCATCTAAAGATAACAATCACTAAAGAAAATTTTCTTTCAAGTGAATCACTAAAGTTCTAATTATTTTTATTTATAAGTCACTTACTGAAATCGGATGCTAAATTACTAACGTGGCATGCCAAATCATCGATGTCATGTATAGTCAAATGGCACGTCGATGCCATATAATCCCTTACACTGAGTCATCTTGCCACATCAGCTATGATATTTTATAAAACGGTGGCCCACTGCTGTCTCTTCTCTTCCCAATGACCTCTTAGAATGCCTTTGCAAAGGCCCTTCCTCATGCCTCCCTATCTCCTTTGTTTGCCGCCGCTGGACCCACCACCTTCATTCCCCTTCTATCCTCTCCCTCCGCCACCTCTATAACCTCTTCCATCCTATTGTTCTCACTTTCTCTGCTTTCGATTCCACTCTCTTCGCTTTCAAGACGATTGCATTAACATCCATGAACCTATTTCCCAAACTTTATGTCCAAGCACATAGAGCATGCTTTCAATGTAGTGGCCAAGGCAAACTCATTAGGCATTATATTTTCCTTTCTCATTTCGCAATACACGTTAGTGCCATCACTTGCGCACCTTCAGTTACATATCCATAAATTAGAGCATTCCATGACACGTCTCGTTGAGACATTTCATCAAGCACAACGGACACTAAGCTCCATCAATTTTTTTGGTATGCATAATTTATGTTCCTCTATTTCAAAAGCTATAGCAGAAGATAGAATTATGACTAGGCCTGAGTTAGATGATGATGAGTTAGTCACTGTAACTCAATTTCCTTGGATTAAGATCGCCAAAAATGATTTTGAACTGAGTATCAATATTCAAAGATTTTAAACCAAAGGGTCCTGCTTTTTAGTGATAAATTCATTAATAGCATCATCATATGGGATTGTATCAAATAGTTTATACGAACTTGAGTCTACTTTTATTGATTACTTGAATAAAGATAATAAACAAAAAATCTAGTGTGTTAGGCCTTTGTGTCTAGCCAAGTCCAAGATAGAATAGAGTATTAAAAGAGATTTTGAATCTTTCAAGAAATTACCCACTTGGATTCAATGGCTAGATAAGAAGTTAAATGAAGTTAGTTCAGTCTTATATGCTGCATTTGGACCTCAAGCATCTCATCTGAACAACTTAAGAGATAGCAAATGGGTTGGAAGAATCTGGAGTAAACTTCTTGTGGGTGATAAGTGTAGAGAAAATCCTATTTATGAGATAATTTTGTATATTATTAACTTTTCTATTTTGATGTAAAACCCATTAATTATGGGATTAGATTAGATTACCATAAATCATGGGATTTGATTAGGTTTTCTATTTTTGTTAGGTTAATGTGTATAAAGTCGGCATTATTGTTTGATAATAAGATAAGAAGAATACAATTTTCTTTCAATTGTTCATATGGTATCAGAGCTTTTATTGCCATCATTTTTTGCTTGACAAATTATCTCATAGCCTTCATTGCCGAACTTCAATATTTGTTGTCAACTTTGTTTCTGGGATTTTTCCGTTCTCTAGTTTGGCCTTTATTGCCAAAGCCTATCATTTTTCCTTTTATCTTAAATCTTTTTTCCCTTAAGCAAAATGTCAGAGACCGGAGAAACCACTTCCTTGACTATATCTAAACAGTTAAACCAAAACCAACAACCTGGAGATTTGCCGAGCATTCAAGCAACCTATAGATTGGATGGAAAAAACTATCTCAAATGGTCTCAACTTGTTCGCACAATTCTCAAAGGGAAAGGAAAAATAAGTCATCTCACAAGTGCAGCCCCTAAATCATACGATCCTTGCCTTGAAACTTGGGAGGAAGAAGATTCAATGATAATGGCTTGGTTGTGGAATTCGATGGTTCCTAAAATAAGTGATATTTGCATGTTCTTGGCAACTGCAAAGGAGATTTGGGATGCTATTCAACAGACCTATTCAAAGGCGAAAGATGCAGCTCAAGTTTATAAAGTTAAAGTGAAAACAATGGTTGCAAAACAGGGAAGTAGAATTGTCACTGAGTATGCCAATCAATTGAAGTCCTTATGGCAAGAACTTGATCATTATAGAGTGATAAAAACTAAATGTTCAGAAGATGCAGCTGTGTTGAAGAATTACATTGAGCAGGACCGTGCCTCTGATTTTCTTGATTGACTTAATCTAGAGTTTGATCAAGCAAGAATTCAAATTCTTGGAAAACAAGAAGTACCTTGTTTCAATGAAGTGGTAGCACTAATTCGAAGTGAAGAAAGCAGAAAAGGCCTAATGGTTGAACCACAAAGCACAGATGGTTCCGCTATGGTGGCTAGTGGTACTATCAAAGCAGGAAAAGAAGTAGCTCTCCCAATTGAAAAAATTAAACAAAGCCGAGAAGGATTATGGTGCACCTACTGTAAGAAGTCTCGCCATACTCGTGACAAATGTTGGAAGCTCCATGGAAAGCCTCCAAGTCGTGAGTGGAACTAAAGAAGTGATCAGCCCAAAGGAAGTGGACAGGTTATTGTGGCAGCAGCATCTCAAGGAGAAGCAACACCACAGGAGTTGAGTAGTCTCAATCATAAGGAGATAGAGAGGTTGAGATCCCTTATCAACAACCTTGAAAAGCTTTCAGGTAGTGCTTCTCTAGCATATTCAGGTAAGTTTTTAATTTCCTTTGGATTAAATGCCTCGGATATTACCTTTGCCAATTCATAAGTCATGGATTCTAGTGCAACCGACAACATGACTCGCTCATCTAAATATTTCTCAACCTATACACCATGTCCAAACAATAGGAAAATAGTCTTAGCCGATGGATCCCTAGCTACTGTTGCAAGTCTAGGTGATATTAAAATAAACTCATACATAACATTAAAAAATGTTCTTCATGTTCCTAAATTATCTACTAATCTTGTTTCAGGTCAAAAATTCACTGAAAATTTATCTTGTAATGTAAAATTTCACAATAGTTATTGTGTATTTCAGGATAAGGATTTGGGGAGGACGATTGGACATGCTAGAGAACAAAGTGGCATCTACTATCTTGAAGCACCAAGTCGATCAAACATCACCACAAACAGATTTTCCTTTGTTTCAGAATCCATTTCATCCAATAAAGAGAAAATTTTCCTTTACCATCGTCGACTAGGACACCCATCATTTTAAATTGTTAACACCATGTTTCCTCTTTTATTTACGAACTTATATTTTGAGTTAATTGTGAAGTGTGTGAACTTGCTAAACACAAACGCGTATCTTTTTCAAAAAGCAATAATAGAAGTTTTATTCCTTTCTTCCTTATACACAGTGATATTTGGAGTCCAACTACTATTTCTAATGTGTCTTTTATTTATTTTTTTATTGATGATTGCACCCGTGTTACATGGATTTTTCTACTCAAACATAAATCAGATGTAAGTACCATACTTCCAAATTTTTGTTCTATGATAAAAAATCAATTTGGGGTGACCATTAAAAGATTCAGGTCAGATAATGCCAAAGATTACTTCAACCAAACACTTGCCTCATTTTTCCAAAAAGAAAGAATAGTTCATGAATAATCTTTTGTTTATACCCCACAACAAAACGGAGTAGCAGAGCGAAAAAATGGCCATCTCCTTGAAAAAACCAGAGCTCTATTATTTCAACCAAATATGTCCAAGTCTTTTTGGGGGCAAGCAATTCTTACAGCCACTTATCTCATAAATAGGCTACCTTCTAAAGTTTTGGGTTTCAAGAGTCCTATAGACATCCTTTCGACATTTTACCCAAACATAAAGACCAACAATAATTTAATTCCAAGAATTTTTGGGTGTCTTTTGTCCATGTCCATGTCCATATTCAAACAAAAGGAAAATTGAATCCAAAAACATTAAAATATGTGTTTGTGGGTTATTCATCAACTCAGAAAGGATACAAATGTTATCATCCTCCTTCCAAAAAAAATTTTGTCTTAGTAGATGTCACATTCGATGAAAACAAACCTTATTTCAACACTCCTCATATTCAGCGGGAGAATCCAATTAAGGAAAATAAGAATATTGGCCATAGTTCCTTACTTGATACTTCATCTTTGCTTGAACCTGAACCTAAATCCAAACCACCTGAACAAGCGCAGTTGCCTGAACAACTTCTTGAAATACAGCAACCTGAACAACAACCACAGCTGCCTGAACAACAACTTGAAATACAACCACCTGAAAAACAACCCGAAATACAGCAGCCTGAAACACAGCCCAGACATTCGGCCCCTAGTGATGTAAGATTTGACAAGATGTTCACGAGAAAGAAGATGACCACTCATGATCTTGTGCAAGTTCAAAAGTCCAATCCAAGTCCTTTGAATGAGGTAACAATTTCTAACTCTTCATTACAAGGTAATCTTGAAGTGCAGGAAAATAATGACAAACAAGACCTACCAATTGCTCTCCGAAAGAAAACCAGAGAATGTA
>CANXYC010153210.1:0-27987 GCA_948193065.1 Aleurites moluccanus | reverse complement strand
AAAGATCCACCAATGATAGCAACCCTACTCAATATTATGAAATGAGTAATGAAGAGTTCAAAGGGTAAGAACAAGTCATTGACATGTGGAGTGTTTCAACACTTTGGAAATTTACTAAGTCTCATCTAAGGATGTTAAAGTATTGGTTGTCACAGAATGAGGATTGAGTTAATTATACTCTTAATGAAGTTCAGTCAAGCTAGGACAAGTATCTCAAAGAGTGACAAAGATACTGTAAGAACTTCATCTAAATGAACTTAGAAGTGGTGCCGCTTCAATTGGGAGTTGGAGTTTTTCTCATAAAAGTTCATGAATTTTGGATCAGCTCATGGCCTTATTGGAGCTGGGCGTGTTATAATTTGGAATTTGGAATTTTTGTGTTTATGTGTATGATGCTATCGATGTTGTCACAAGGAATAACAAGTTCAAAGCTTTTATGCTACTTGGAATTTCGATTTCGTCTTGTAGCATTTATACTAAGGTAATATTTAAATCAAAAGATATATTATTGTATTCATAAACACAATTTGATCTTTTGGATAAAATTTTTATATTTGAACAAGTGGGGGATTGTTAGAATTTGTTCAAATTAAAAAAGAAGAAACGTAGTTATTTTCAAAGGGTGTGTCTTTTCTAAAAATATATAGTTATAATATAAAAGTTATGTCTTTTCTAATAGTTATTTTTAATTTTAAATTAAAAGTTATGACTTTATATTAAAAGTTGTGTTTACTCATAAGGGCCACAACTTTTGAATTTTTCTATTATAAATATATGGGTTTGTGAATTCATTTAATATAACTTTAACTACAAAAATTTTCTTGAGTAAAAGAATTTCATATAGTCATTTTTCTTTTCTTCTATTCCAAAAGATCACTTAATTTTCTTTAATTCCAAACTTAAAGTTTTTCACTATTTGCTTAGTGCAAAACTTTTAAAAGCTTGTCATTTCCACTAAAGCTATTTGCATTCAATTTCATAGCAATCTCGAAGAGGAGAGAGAGAGCAAATATTGCTTTTAAGAAAGCGAATTTACGCGTTTCAAGTCTTGTGTCTCAAATTTATTTGTGCTTTTATTTTTTTTTATATTTATAATTGTTCTTTATTTGTGACTTCTATTGTGAATACAATATTTTTCAACAGAAAATCCAAGAAAAGGAAAAGACGAAGAAGATGATGAAGAAAAAGGAGTTAAAGGAAAAGCGCGTGGAAAAGAAAATAGTAAATATTACGGAGTACATGTGAATTCTTGATAATTGTAAAATATCATTTAAAAATAGTTAAAATAAAGCCACATATGACTTTCGGCGAAATATTAGCCGAAAAATGGAATTAAGGATAAATAAATATTTGACAAATTTTGCGTTACAAATCAAAATTTATGAATATTAATAAATTCTGAGTTAAGTTCATAGATAATAAATATTTTTTAACTATTTTTCCTCTATATTTCTTATTTTTCAAACGGAGAATTATAGCCAAGAATAGTCGAATTCCAATCGAGGACTTGTATAACATTTCGGGCATGGAAGCTGTGATCTAAAAGTCAAGGATTGGAGTTGATGGATCCATTACTTATGGAGTCAAGTGTGGCGGCCGAGGTGCTGAATTGCATTCACATCGGATTGTTGTGTGTGCAAGAAGACCCTGCAGATAGACCTAATATGTCATTTGGTGTTGTTATATTGGCAAGTGATACAATAACGCTTCCTCTCCCTCTTAAAATCAGAAATTCTGTTCTGTAAATGAGGTCACCCTTTCTAATATATCACCAAGCTGATGGTGTGATTTTAATGTAATTCTTTCAAAAAGTAGTATTATACATTCATGTTAAGTTAAACATATAAGGTAATTATTACTGTAATTCAGGAAACCCATTACATATCATCACATGCATTCAATGTTTAGAAGATAAAGATACATTCCATGAGATGCTGTTAATTATTTAGTAGAAAGATAATAATATCAGCCATGACCACAGGGTTGGTGCTTTTAAGTCAGTGTTCTGTTTTCACTACAACGAGTCAGATAAATATGATAATTAGTCCATACAGAATAAAGATCATTGGAAACAATCTCTTTTGTCCTACTATTAAAAAACTATCATGGAGCTAACATATATTTTTAATAAAACGAATCTAAATCGTGTTTAAAAAAAAGAGATTCATACTCCTTGTCCATAACAAAAGATATTGACTATAAGTAAATAAACAATTTATAATTCTAATTATGTATCAATAAATTATGTAAGCATTTTCCATGCTTTAATATTATAATATTAGATGTGGTGCATACTTATCCCCATTTATCCTACTTGGCAAGGCTGTCTAGAAGCAGACATTAATTTTTCTATTATGTCCTCGTCAATGATGAACCAACTTTCCAAAGGATACTTCATGACCTGTTTCACTGACCACGAATAAGAACTTTTTCCAGACAAAAATCTCTAAACCTAAAACTACAAAAACAGAAAGGGTTTGTGCTCACAACTAATAAGGTTACTAATTAACTACGTACTGATCTGGATTATATTTTCCAGAAAACGAAAGGGAACCTTTGTTCGAGTAAAAGAATTTGATCTACTAAATGAACCCTCTTAAATTTTCCATTATCCTACTTTTTTTGCTTGGCCTTATTGCCATGACCACAGGACAGCCCACATATCTCTATCATGTTTGCCCAAACGCAACATCTTTTATTGGAAACAGTACCTACTGGGCCAATCGGGATTCATTCTTCTCTTTTCTTCCGTCGAATGTGAACCGCCAGAATGGGTTCTCCGTCTTCTCCTCTGGACAGGGCCCTAATGATGTCCACGGGATCTTTCTATGCTTTGGTGACATTAGCTACGACACCTGCCAAGATTGTGTCAGCTCTGCAACCAAGGAAATCGTTTTACGTTGTCCCATCCAAATCACAGCCATAATTTGGTACGATCAGTGCTTACTGCGTTATTCAAACCAACCAATTCTAAACATCTTGGCACAGAGCCCTACTATACTTATGTCTAATACACAAAACATCACAGACGAACAACGTTTTAACCAACTACTGGGGACTACAATGAAAGAAACAGCAATTCAGACCGCAAAAGTTCCATCAGGTGCTAAAAAATTTGCGGTGAACGAAGCGAATTTTACCGCGTTTCAAAAACTGTACACCCTTGCGCAGTGTACACCGGATCTGTCTGGTAATGATTGTTTTCAGTGTCTTCAGATTGCTATTTCATTTTTGCCTAGTTGCTGTTTGGGAAAGCAAGGAGGAAGAATCCTGATCCCAAGCTGCAATATTCGTTTTGAAATTTATCCATTTTATAATGAATCTGGGTTTCTGCATGAGGTTTTTCCTTTTAACACCGAGGTGGTGAAATCTCCATCTTCGCCTGACTTTGCACCTCCTGATTCTCCTGTTTCAATGACAACACCAGAAGGTAAGTTCAAAATGTAGTAGAAATGAGAAATAAATAATTAGGAATGCTAAGCCTTTATCATAAGCCCTTTTAATAAAGCTAGTTTCCTTGTATCTTAAGTTATTGATATTACAAGCAAATTAAACATCTTGATTTCAGGAGAAGGTAAAGGAAGCAAAGCAACACATATTAAAGTTATTGCAAGTGTTTCTGCAGCGATTGTAGGGTTAGTTATTTTCAGTTCCTTCATTTATGCCATATGGAGAAGGAAGATTCTTAAAAAGGGTATTGAGAAATTCTTGGTATTACCTTTCGTTTCCTTTCTCTTATTAGTTTATAAATTTACATTGCTATGTGCAGTAGAGGAGAAAGAAACTAGGCAGGAGGTTCAACTACTTGAAATGGAAATAGGAAGAACCGGAGATGACAATTCGATGTCAGTGATCCCGTTTTACATCATACATGAAGCCACCAAACATTTTTCTGATGAAACTAAACTTGGAGAAGGCGGGTTTGGCCCAGTATACAAGGTAGCAATTTTTTTTTAATTATTAGAGATAACATACAATTTTGATCATATTGTTTTTTTTTAGAAATACATTAATTATTAATTTTTAATATTTTGCGAGATATAATTTTAACCCTAATATTATTAAAACTTATAATTCTGACCCTTTTGACCGTTGACTTCTGTCCATGGACTACACAAAGATTAAAAAGTAATTGACAAATTACAATTTAGTTCTTAAAATTTTATTTATTTACAAAAAATATTTTTTTTAATTAAATATATAAAAAATAAAATAAATTAATAACTAAGAGGGAGGAGGACTCAAGATCTTACCCAAATTGAGAGTTGCACTTACCACCAGGCTGAGCTTGCGGGCATATAGCAGATTTTATGTCTATAGCTAACCATATTTATAAAAGAATTAAGATTGACCATTTCCATATTAATTAATTTGAAAGATGTTTTTCTAGGGTACATTAGAAGATGGCAAAGAAGTTGCAGTTAAGAGGCTGTCAAGAACTTCTGGTCAAGGACTACAGGAATTCACGAATGAAGTCACTTTAATTGCCAAACTGCAACACAGAAATCTCGTGAGGCTTCTAGGCTGTTGTCTAGAAAAATCTGAAAAGTTGCTTGTCTATGAGTACATGCCCAACAAAAGTCTCGATGTCTTTCTTTTTGGTCTGATTCTTAAATCCATATACATATATATACACCTGCTTTCATACTAGAAATGAAAGGAAGAAAAGGTAAAACTGATTTGAATTCTATGTGGATGCTTAACAGATTCAAACATGTGCATACATCTAGATTGGAGAAGACGCCTAGGGATCATCAATGGGGTTGCTCGGGGTCTTTTGTATTTGCACGAAGATTCTCGACTTAGAATTATTCACCGAGATTTAAAAGCTAGTAATGTTCTACTCGATTATGAGTTGAACCCCAAGATATCAGACTTTGGAATGGCAAGGATTTTTAGAGGAAGTGACAATAATTCTACAAATCGAGTTGTCGGAACATAGTAAGTACAATTTCCTTGACCAAGGCACTGGGCTGGCGTCAGCCCTCATACATGGTCTTATAACTTGCATATTTTGAATGATGTGTACCAATTTTAGCATCTAATTTTGTTTTTGCATTCAATTAGTGGATATATGGCTCCAGAGTATGCTATGGAAGGACTATTTTCTGTAAAATCAGATGTTTACAGTTTTGGAGTTCTCCTTTTGGAGATGATTAGCGGGAAAAGAAACAGCCGTTTTTATCTTTCAGAAGATGGTGAAAGCCTCCTCACCTTTGTATGTTCCTATCCCTATATTTGGCTTGATGTGAAGAATGCTAGCAATTGTCTAATATTAATTGTTCTACCATAATATTTCAGGCATGGAAGTTGTGGTCTACTGGTCAAGGATTGGAATTGATGGATCCATCGCTTGTGGAGTCTAGTGTGGCTGCTGAAGTCCTAAAGTGCATCCACATTGGATTATTGTGTGTACAAGACGACCCAACAGAGAGACCCACAATGTCTTTTGTTGTTGTTATGTTGGCAAGTGATACCATAACACTTCCTCAACCCATACAACCTGCATTTTCTGTTGGGCAATTTGTTGCAAGATTGCCTCCATTCTCAAGTCCCAGAATTTGTTCTGTTAATGAGGTAACTCTTTCAAATGTATCACCACGTTGATTGAGGTGAAACTCTTTTCAGCAAACTCATGTTCAAGATTTATTTATTCATCAAAAATACATTTATCACTTATGTATATTTAAACCAAACACACATCTCACTGCCTCTACATCAATCTCTACCCAGTTCCCTAACCTAGCCTTCAGTAACTGCATAAAGTATTCAACACTCGAAATTAATTTGACTATGAGATGAATCCAGAGACATCAGACTTTGGAATGATAATGATTTCAGTTGCAGACTTATATGCCTGTCAACAATCTAGGAATCTTGAATGAGTGTGTACATAATTCGAATTATTTATCTTGGGTTTGTCAGTAAAGTTGTAGCAGCGAATAAATAGTCAAATATTCAGCTGCAAATAAGGAATTGGGGACAGAACATTCAGTTGGAAACCAGAGACAACTGAGGAACATTGTTGTCTAAACACCGAGAAGGCAAGATATAGGTTCCTATGTCCTAGACAATAAAAATGCAGACTATAAAACTAGGATATCAGCATCAAATGCATGACTTAAACAACAATTACGCATTTATCCCTTGGGTCAAAAAATTAAAGCAGTTACCTGGAAATCCAAGTTTGTGGTCAGTACGTGCCCAGTAACTGAAGAAGAAGGCTGATTTGGAAGCATACTATTTAAATAGGAATTCAAAGTTTTTTGAAACTCAGCTCCAATAATAGCCACTAGCAACAAACTCAATCGCCCAACAGGTAATATGTAACTGTAGTATCGTTTTTTATCCAGTTGCCAAGATATTGAATTTGTTGATTCCTGTCAAACCCCATCATGGTCACTTCAAGAAGAATTTCTTCAATCTTTCCGAATTCCAACCACTTGCATTTGGCAGAGGCACAGCCAGATAATGTGGAATACAAGCTTGGAACCATGAACGTGGGCAAATTTCAGGAATGGTCATCCCCTTTGTAGGATCAACTCCCAACATCCTTGTAATCATATCTATTGCATCAAGTGATTCATGGGTTGGAAGAGCAAATTCCCCTCCTTATTTTCTTAAAAAGGTGTTTTCATCTTCCAAAGGAAGCCTGCTGCAGAAGAGCATACAGTATAACACCACCACGCAACTTTGATCCCATACATTTTCTCTGTGATAACCCTGGAAACAACATTGCACATGCTTCCACAAGCCATCCTTGGTAACTGACCATCTTGTTCTATTTTGTGCAATCCAAAATCCACAATCTTCACATTGTGTCTGCAATCCAAAAGCAATTTTTCAGGCTTCAAGTCTCTATGAACAACATTACTCCAGTAACAGTTTTTAATTGCAGAAATCATCTGCTGGAGTATTTTACACACCTCATTTTCTTGTATCCAACCCTTCTGCAAAATATAATAAAAAAGCTCTCCAGACATGGCATGTTCCATGACCAAACATATAGTTGTTGGTGTTTCTATGACCTCAAAGAGTCGTATTATGTGGGGATGCATAAGCAACCTCATGATTTTGATTCCTCTGTCACTTTCTCTTCCGTAGCCATTTCTTTTATTCTGTCACGGTTAAGCATCTTGATGGCAATTTCTTTCCAAGTAAGGACATGATCTGCAAGATTCACCTAGCCAAAGGATCCCATTCCAAGAGTTTTAACAAACATTTATTTGGTAACCAACCAAACCATCATTGCTACAGCATCGATTCAAAGAACCGTACATTCTATTATTGAGTATTTGGGAATTGTAAGAATAAAAGAGCACCAATTAGAGATTAGAGCCAAACTCAAACATCTGCACACATTTCTAGAACACTATCTCTCTTAATTGTTAACCATTATATTGTGAAACATAATAAGCTTTACAAAATAGGAAAGTCCTCAAAATAAGAATTACATTAAAAGCAGAAATTCATTACAAGCAGAGAACATCCTATCTTACTTGTTAAAAATCTAATTAAGAAGTAAACTCTTAAAAAAAAAAAATCTAAAGCTATAAGAAAGATTTAATGTTACTAAATAGACAAATTCCCAAATAATATAAGTAAATTAGAATTGGTAACAATATATATTTATAATTTGATAATGCTGCAGTTCATGATGTTAATTTTTCTTTTTCCACTAAATTGGTTAATCAATTTCAAATCAATTGTATCCAAGCATTGATTTTTTTTTCACATCCCTAAATCGCAGGAAAAACCCTAAAACAAGGAAAAAAATCATACCAAAATTACAATAAGGCATTTTCGCCATTCCTATTGCAGAAGCCCAAAGTGGTTCGAACTTGGTCAATTTCTTCTATACACAATTCATTGAAACTCCACCCCACACACTCTTCCCATATAATGCCTTTGAACCAATTCTCTCTTACTCCTACAACTTCCATTCTTTGCAAGCCAGCCCAACCGACAGTATCCTCCATTACTGAAGTGGTCTTCCTCTTCCTCCTCTAAGGTCCTTTGATGGACTGAGTAACGATTTTGCTGGTTATTTTGCAGCCGTCCGGTTGTTTTTATCAAACGACTGATGACATATCAAACAAAAGGCCAAATATTAAAAGAAATGCCAAAAAGCAAAAACTACATCGTTTAATATGTGGCATCAATAAAAAACGTCGTAATGGGAATCGACGTTTTCGGCAAAGAACAACAAGAACCGGGTTATTGGTAGGAAATTGCTGTCCGAGGAAACGACAGATCGTTAGTTAGATGTATTAACGACAGTGCTGATCGTTTGTTGCCCCGTTAGCCAGGGTCCACCTTTTTATTTTCATCAAACGGCTATCAAACAGAATTTGATGCATTTTTAGCACATTGGTTTATTGTAAAAAATTGTAGCACATTGGTTTATTGTAAATTTTTCTTTTTCGTCAAGAATATGCAAGCCAATGCATTAATCAGGCCATATTATATGAATCTAACTCTTTTTTTATTTTAGTATTGGAGAGAGAAATCGAGAAAAAAAATCGATAAATCTATTATTTGTGAATTTGTTTTATATATTTATCTATCATTAGGGTGTGATTAATTATTTTCTGCATGTAATTTAATAGAAAAAGTATATGTTATATGAATATAAATTATTTAATTTTTAATCCCTGCCCTAATATTAAAAAAAAATATTAGGTGATATTATTTTTTTAGTTATAAAATTACAAATAATATATTTCAATAGAAAAATAAAAATACTAATTGTGGTATCTTCCTAGAAAGTAGGTTATGCTAGTATTTTTATTTTATTTTTTGGAATAGTAAACTTTCTATAAAATATACACAATTAAAATCCCTACCAATTTCAGTCATGTGCTCGAGTGGCCCAACGTTGTTGACCATCGCAAGTTTATATTAATGTCATTTTTTTTTTTAATACAAATCGTTTTATGACCATGACCAAAATGCAAAAGCAAAATTTTAGATGATGTAATAAGAAGCATTGTGAATTGGAAAGTTGTTCGAAGCCGAGCTTATCGTGAACACAATATCAATATATTGTTTCAGCTTAGTGGTCCAGTAAATTGAAATTTCTCATTGACTAAAGAGAAGGAGACTCAATGAATGGATTCGTTGCATATTCCCTCAAGACTCGAGTAAAGATCATGAAGAGATAAAAAAATTATTTCTGAGTATCATTACAAATTGGAGAAAATTCTAAGCACTGAAAAGAAATAAGGCAAGATATGGGTCAGATCCCAAGGGTAGCAAAAACCATTCAATTAGTTTTGCTGTATTTTTGGGTTGCTAACTTTCTTGATTTTGCTCAAGCTGATCCTCCTTACCCACTTTGCTCTAACATTACTAACCAGGCAGCTAACACTTTATTCCTCAACAGTCTCAACAATCTCTTGTCTTCTCTTTACTCAAATTCTTCTGTTTCAAAACTTTATAATTCCTCTGTAGGAAATGACCCGAATCAAGTTTATGGTCAATATATGTGCCTGAATTATGTACCAAATGATAGTTGCAGCAAATGCATACAAGCTGCAAAAGAAGATATCACAGAGTACTGTACAAACAATACAGAAGCAGTGATTTGGGAGGAGAACTGCCAATTACGCTATTCGAATGTAGTCTTCTTAGGCCATTTGGATGTGTCAGGAAACCGTGCCTTAGATAACAAAAAGAACGTTTCAAATCCAGAACAGTTCAGATCAGTTGTGAAACAAACAGTTGGAAATCTGATAAAGCAGGCAGCTTTTAATAGTTCTGTAAACATGTATGCTACTGGAGAAACTGCTTTTACTGATACAGAGACACTCTATGCTCAAGTGCAGTGCACTACAGATTTATCTTCAAATGACTGCAATACTTGCCTTCAAGTTGCCTTAGAAAATGTTTCAAGTTGCTGCTATTTTTCTCGTGGGGCAAGGCTTCTTAGCCACAGTTGCTACTTAAGGTATGAATTATATGCCTTCTATAAAGGTGAAGCTGAATCCCCTGTTTCTGGAGAAAAGCAGGGTAAGTATTTGTCAACGCTTAAAATTGCATATATTTGTTTTTTTTATTAATTGATAAATTAATATTGATGCATTAAAAAAATATTTTCTTTTTCCCTAATTGCAGGCAACCAAGGAAAAAAATTGATGATTATAATTCTTGCTACTGCATCAGTAATTCTAGTGATTGCAGTCTTGAGTTTATTTATCTACTGTCTTTCTATGAAAAAGGGTATTCAAAATTGTAATGATACTTGTCATAAATATTTAACATTATTCTATCTTATCTTAATTCCTTATTTGACACTGGGAACGTTTCCTTACAGGGAAAAATGAAGCTGTAAATCAAGAAGTTCAATTGCACAATATAGGTGATGCAAACAAAAGTATTTTCCAGGTTCAGCACCAAACTTTACAAGAAAGTGATAGCCTCAGGGTTCAGGAGTCTGGGTTTATGGATTTGGCATCTATAAATGCTGCTACTAATAATTTCTCTGAATTGAATAAGCTTGGAGAAGGCGGTTTTGGTCCTGTTTACAAGGTAAAGAAATTCTTTTTTTATTTTTTAGGTGTAAATAAATTTAAAAAGGATACTATTTACTTTATAATTTGCGTTTTTTGAAGGGCATATTAAGTGATGGAAGTGAAGTAGCAGTGAAAAGGCTATCAAGTTTCTCTGAGCAGGGCGCAGACGAGTTCATAAATGAAGTTCTGCTAATAATGAAACTTCAACACAAAAACCTTGTTAGACTTCTTGGTTTTTGTTTTCATGGAGAAGAGAAGTTGCTTGTCTACGAATTCATGCCTAACAGTAGCCTAGATCTTATTCTCTTTGGTAATTATTCCTCTTCATAAAGTATTATTTAAAACTTTTCAATTGAAAAAAAAAAATAGTATTCTTCTTCTTAAAATGTGTTATTATTCAATAATTGAGTTTCTACTTATAAAATATTGGTAGATCCAAGGAAACGTGCTCAACTCGATTGGTGCAGACGAATTAATATTATAAATGGAATTGCAAAGGGAATGCTTTATCTTCATGAGGATTCTCGACTTCGAATTATTCATAGAGATCTAAAAGCTAGCAATATCTTATTGGATATTGAAATGAACCCAAAAATTTCAGATTTTGGAATGGCAAGGATCTTTGCAAGCAGTGAAGGGGAAGCAAATACAGCTAGAATAGTTGGAACATAGTATGTCTAAGTCCATGTTTAATAACAAGTACTTCCCTTATTTTTAAAGTTTGTACTATGCATAGAATATATTATTTGCCATTTGTTTGGTGCTTAAATTCTTGCAGATAAAAATTTTAATGATCAAGTCTTACCAAACTAGGTACTGGAAGCACATGGGGCTGTGTGTTTCCAGTTATAAACTTTTTTATTTTTAATGTTCTTAAAAATTTATTTTTGTTGCCTTCAATGGGACAGTGGATATATGGCGCCTGAATATGCTATGGAAGGACTATACTCTACCAAGTCTGACGTTTTCAGTTTCGGAGTTCTCTTACTTGAGATCATAACTGGTAGAAAAAACACTGGATTCAGCAAATCAAAAAATGCTCCTAGCCTTACAGCATATGTAAGCTTATTATTATTGCCTTAAATTACTTACTAATTAACCTTAAAAAATTGATATTATTAATACAATATTTATTTAAATACTTCTAAAATGATGAAGCAGGCATGGCATTTATGGAATAAAGGCAATGAAGTAGAGCTGATGGATCCATTGTTGGCTGATTCATGTAGTGTTGAAGATTTTTCGAGATACATGAATATCGGATTACTGTGTGTTCAAGGAGATGCTTGTGACAGGCCTAATATGTCTTCTGTTGTTTTGATGCTGAAAAGTGAGACTGTGACTCTTCCGCAACCTGAAAGGCCGGCCTTTTCTTTGGGGAGATTCACTGATCAGCTTGACATAACAAATACTAAAGATTGCTCCTCCAATGATTTAACCATTTCTGTTTTATCTCGTTGATGAAGTTTAATGTATAAATGGGGTTACAATTTGTAATTAAGAGATTTGATTTCAATTAGAGTGTTCTTAATGATTTGAGAACTTGGAAGCTTGCTTCTAATTTGTAATCAAGTACTGCTACAGAACAAATCTATTGATTTTTTTTTATTATTATTTTTGAAGAATTTCCGAGTTAAAATTCTAGATAGATATAGTTAATTTTTGCATTTTTTACTTTTGAACATAATATGATTAATATCCCATTCGCAGCATCTAAAATTTTGGAAATGATAAGATTAGACATCAAAATGGATGATCTTTTAACAATAAATTTTAAATCAAATACTAAAGTTAGCTTGAAAACTCGGAGTCAAGTTAATAAAAAAAAAAAAAAATAGAAGATTTTCGTTTACTTTAATATTCAGTAGTAAAAAAAGAAAATTGAAAAGAGGAAAGTCTAATAATTAACTAGCAATTAACAATCACATTACTATGAATTAGTTGATAGTTTAGCGGGCAAGTTTCATCTGAGAATTTCTTCAACCACTGCGACTTCTTAACCTAATCTTGTTTGATGAGGATGAATCTTTGATGGGTTTTGGACACACTTGTGAAAAAAAAAATAATAATACAAAACAAAGAGGTGATGTATGAATTTTGACATTAAAAATTACAATGTGCCTGCTAATAATAATAATAATAATGCCGACCATGTGATATATATATATATATATATATATATATTCTAAAGGACACTATTTCCTTATTAAATTTGGATTAGACTGATGAATTTAATCAGAAAAATTTAAAATAGTCAGGATTATCGGTTTGATCAACTTCTAAATATTTGTCCCACGAAAACCAGCTTAAAAACTGGTGATCCGGTCGTAGTTTAACGGTTTATAAAACTTGTCATTTTTGGACGTTTTCAGTCCAAAACAATGTAATTTAATATGCTATCTTTCTCTACATGGAGCGGGCCTAAGTGTGCTTCCATGTCGCACGGCCATTCTAAGCCATTTAATATTTATATTTCCTTCTTTTTCTCTTTGAATATCCAATGTGGGATCCTAGTGGCAAAGGCCACTTCATTTTTAATATGAAACATCTTTTTTTTTTTTCATTTTTTTTTTCATCTTTCTTTTGTTATATGTATATATATAAATAAATATATTAAATTATAAAATAAAAATATTAAAATTAATAGAAACTCGGATTATTATAATATTAATAGAAATATCTTTCTAATTAAATTCAATTAAAAATCTAAAATTAACTAAATTAAATAAATTAAAATATTTTTATTTAACTAAATTAAATTAATTAAATTTAACTTATTTATTTAACTTATTTATTAAAGATAATAAAACTATTTAGTTACTTAATTTACTTATTAATGAAATTTTTTTTTATAAATAATAAATATTTAATTATATAGTTACTGTATTGAATAATTTTAGTTATATATGTATTATATTTATTTTGAGTATATAGATAATAAATGTCAAATTATATCATAAAATTTATATTTTTTATATTATATAATATTAATTTTATCACTTTCAATTTTATCTCGATTCTATCAGTTTAATTTCGATCGAACTTTTAATATTTTAACTCTTTATTTTTATTAATTTTTTTTATCAGGCTGAATTTGAAAATATTGACTATTCCATTTAATGGTAAATTTTTAGTTTGATTTGATTAAAAAATTATTATTTTTAAGGCGAAATCAAACTCTGCATATTTTAAGATTTAAAAAGATGGATGAAAAATCCTTGCAAAAATATATTAGTGCTTTGAAAGAATAAATAATAATTAAAAAAATAAATCAAGGTCAAAATGAATTGTTATTGGAAAAAAAAAATTCAGTTAATTGTTTGAGACATGGACATTACAACTATAAAATAATAATCTGCTCAAGAGTAATAACAATTAAATATACAATTTCTTAATGGAGATTTTTCTTTTTTAGTAAACTGAGTTCCCATTGAGGAGTGAATTTAAAATATGACATTTTTACATGTGACTCTAGTATTATTCAATTAAAAAAATCTCAAAAGAGCTTTTTATATGTCTCAAACTCTCTATAAAGAGTTAATATAAAAAAATAAAAAATTAAAGAAATTTTTATTATTTTAATTTAAAATAAAAAATGAATTTGATTTTTCATATCTAAAGAATATTTTACTCTTTATTTCATATGCATATTATTTATTAATTCTCATATATTACTATTTATTAATTTTGTCATAGTTAATTGACAAATTTTCCTTAGAAATAAGATGGAATAATTTTCAAAGCATTCTTGATCACTATTTCCATAAAAATGACGTTATTGGTCCAATCCTCACAGTCACAGCTTCAGAATGGAAGTTTCGGCTTAACATCCATTTATTTTTAATAAATTGCAAAACCCTGTTGCCAGATCTTGACATTGAAAATGAAATATTCTGCAGCAAAATTTGACTAGTCCTCAATACAAAATTTTAATCACTCCCTTATTTACGTAAACTAGTGATCCAATTACCTGCAAAATTAAGAAAATGGACAAACATGTACTTTCAGCTGAGCTGCTCTTGATCATACCACTTCTAATCCTTTCTAAATCTATCAGAGCAGACCCTCTCGATACAGAATGCTCAACTGGGGATTATAATCTCAACAGCCCATTTGAAAATAACCTTAAACTTCTTCTTCAGAATTTAACTTCCGAAACTCCATTAACAGGTTTCTATAACATTTCTGTTGGAGATAGCCCTGATAGAGTTCATGGGCAAGCACTTTGCAGAGGAGATATCGATGCCACAACTTGTCAAAGTTGTGTCAAAAGCGCAGGGCAACAACTGCAGAAGATGTGCAAGAGCAAAGATGCAATTATATGGTACGAATCATGCCAAGTCCGATACTCTTTCGGAATGTTTTTCTCGATCCAAGTTTACACAGGAAAGTATGTGGATACGGAAACTCATGCGAAAAATATATCAAATCCATACCATTTTAATAAAGTTTTGAGGTATTTATTTACTAATATCTCAAATGAGGCTGCATATAATACTTCAAAGCGGATGTTTGCAACTGCGGAGGTGAAATTTTCGCAGGAGGAAACAATATATGGTCTTGTACAGTGTACTAGAGACATCAAAGAAGGTGAATGTAGTAGTTGTTTGCATCAAGCTTTCGGAGACCTTCGTGGATGCTGCTATTCAAGTGCAGGTGGATTTATTGTCAGCAGGAATTGTAATATAAGATATGAGCTTTACCGCTTCTATACCGCCTCAAGAAACTTATTAACATACCCCACTTCACAAGGTAAGTGAACAGAATGCTTTACCATTCAATATTTTGTTAAATTGAATCTTCTACAATTGTAATACTGAGTTTTAGATGTATTAATGTAAAAAATAATAGTACTATTTGCCATTTATGCTTTGTTTGGTGCACTAATTATGCAGAAAAATTAAAGGGAAATTAAATAAGAGAAATGAAGAGAAAAAAAAATAAGTATTTTAATTTCTTTTATATTATTTGGATTCCCTATTTACATGATGGAAGAAATGAAAGGAAATTTACATTTCTAACATGTGTAAAAAAGAATTAATGAGAGTAAAGAAATGATATTTTTATAATTTCTATTTTCCACGCCTTTTAAATTTATAATTTCTCTCAATTTCTCTCTAAAATGGAGAAATTTTTTTTTTCATCCAATTCTTTTTTTTTTCTTTCTTCTTAGCTAATCAAACAAAGGAAATTCTATTAATTTTCCTCCTTTTCTTTTCTTTTCCTTTCCCTTCCACTTCCATCAAAATGAACACAGCCTTAGTTCTTGAACTACACAAGAGTATCAAAATTGTCAATTATAATTCGTGCAATGAGAAATTATTGCCTATCAATGCAGTCCCTTGTTTCTCCAGTTTTCTTTTAATTGGAAAATATTAACCTGAATTACATGACTACTTTTCTTATTCCACTATGTCAAATAAGTGTCAAGATAAACCCAATAAGCATTAGGTTACTCTGCAATTGATAGTTCCTTAATTAGAGTGATCTAATTACAGAAACTTAATGCTATTCTCTGCTCTGCAAAGCAGGGGATAAATTGGAGGCTTGGATAGTTGCACTTGCTGTTTGTATTCCGACGGTGGCACTTGCAATTCTAATTGGGTTATACATTCTCTACAGGCGTTGGAAAGGAGAGCAATATGAAGGTAGCCATCCTTTGTTTATATTTTTCCTTTCTGAATAAGCTAAATTCAAATCAGAAATACATAGCACTAGAGCTCTTTTTTTTTTTTTTTAGTTTTTTCTAAAGTTGAGGAGAGAAGCCAGCATTCATTATTACAGGAACTGGCAAGCCCTAAAGGGATCTCAATGACAGAAGAAAGTGATCTGGTGAATTCTGAGGAATTACCTTTCTTGGATCTGGATACCATAATGGCAGCTACAAACAATTTTTCTGATTCAAATAAGCTTGGTCAAGGTGGGTTTGGCACTGTGTACAAGGTAACACCAATCTTGTTCTTCTTTTCATGGTTTCTTTGGTTTCCATGGATAGAAAATATATCTTGACTGCAAATTTTTCAGGGTGTTTTTCCGGATGGGAAGAAAATAGCTGTTAAAAGGTTGTCCAGTAAGTCACAACAAGGATTAGAGGAATTCAAGAATGAAATCGTACTAATTGCAAAACTTCAACACAGAAATCTTGTGAGACTTTTGGGATGTAGCGTAGAGCAAGAAGAAAAGCTGCTCATATACGAGTTCATGCCAAACATAAGTCTTGATACGAATATTTTTGGTCTGCTCCTCAATTTTCGCCTAAAAATTTACAAAATCTATTTATATTTATATATATCAATGCTTAAACTTCCTTGTACTATCAATTTCAGATTCTGAAAGACGGGCAAAACTTGATTGGAATACATGCTACAACATAATATGTGGAATTGCTAGAGGACTTCTTTATCTTCATGAGGATTCCAGACTTAAAATCGTTCACAGGGATTTAAAGCCTAGCAATGTACTATTGGACCATGGAATGGTCGCCAAGATTTCAGATTTTGGTATGGCGAGGATTTTTGGCGAAAACCAGAATGCAGCAAACACCAGAAGAGTTGCAGGAACATAGTAAGTGTTCTTTTTATTAGTTACGATTTTAGTGCTAAAATTTCTAGATATGGCTTGGCTAATGTTTATATGCAAAACAGTGGTTATATGGCTCCGGAGTATGCAATGGAAGGACTATTCTCTGTAAAATCTGATGTTTTCAGCTTTGGTGTTATAATGCTAGAGATCATAAGTGGGAAGAAAAACTGTGGCTTTTACACTACAGATCTTGCCCCAACACTCGTAGCATACGTACATGCAATTTTTCCCTTGAATATTTCCATTCAAATAACTTTGCTAATTCCATTTGTTAATCCATTTTTAAATTTTTGCAGGCATGGAGATTATGGAATGAAGGAAAAGAATTGGAATTTGTAGATCCATTACTGATTAAAACAAATCCAATAGCAGAAGTTGTGATGTGCATACATATTGGACTCTTGTGTGTACAAGAAGATCCAGAAGATAGACCTACCATGTCATTTGTAGCTGTACGACTATTGGGAAAAGAACCATTTGTGCTTCCTGTGCCAAAACAACCTGCATTTTCTGGTGGTAAAATGGTTCCAATTTCTAGACCTTTAACAACTGATCCTATAAATCAGATCACAGATTCTATTATCGTGCCAAGTATTTAATCAAACACAAATTTGTTACTTTTGAATGAGTTGAATTTGTTGTCTTGTTCACAATACCACACTCCTGAAAATTGAAACTGACTTTCCTATCCTCCTAAACAACTTATAATATATAATTCTTAACCACACCAGCAGTATACACTAAACAATGAAAAAATAGCAAATGTATTAAATACCAATATTTAATTAATTTAGGGATGGCATGAATCTGGCATTTTACCAAAAATTTTGGGTCGGGTTGGTGAGGATGTGTTTCGAGATTGTTCAAATTGGTTGTGGGTTCTGAATTTTTCCTAAAAGTTTGAATGTTACATTAATAGTGTTGATTCCCAAGTGCGAGTCTCCCTCTTCGATGAAAGAGCTCAGATCTATTTCTCTACGTAATTTCATTTATAAAATCTTGGCAAAAGTCATAGCTAATTGAATGAAAATTTGCCTTCCTGCAATTATTTCTTACTCTCAGTCAGCTCTTGTTCCTAGACGCTCTATTATTGACAATGTGCTAGTGGCTTTTGAGATTATTCATGCAATGAGGGATTGTTGGGGGATGAAAAGATTGTGGAGGAGTGTGATGGAAGTCCAAGTGCAACATGTGTTTTTTAATGTTGACTTGGAGGATTAGATTTGTACAAAGCTTACAGCTTATAATAGAACAATCCAAGAAGTTCAATGGCCTCTATTTTTTTGTTGTGGCATGTTGGCTAGCTTGGAAATGGAGAAACCAATTGGTGTTTCAAGGGGTTCAGGCTTGTTACAATAAAGAAGTGATTTTGAATGTGGCTTGAAGTTTTCAAGAAGCATTTAATTCTTCTAATTTCTGATCAACCCACCAATTTAGAGAGGTTCATATTCATTAGAGCAACCCTCCTCAAGGATGGGTGAAATTCAATTCTGATGGTATTTTGAAAGGGTCTCATGGCGCTGCTGGGACTGGGGGCTTGCTGAGGGACTGTCAGGGGAGTTGGTTAATGGGTTTTGCACAAAACTTGTTCGTGTTCAGCTATAAAAGCTAGGTTATGGGGGCTTCGAATTGGTCTGTAGGTAGCATGGAAATACATGGTTGTTAAATCGGATCAGATTGATCGGTCGAATCGAAAAAATTAGAAATCAAACTAAGGATGGTCCGGTCAGTCTCTAAAAACCCGTCCTCCAAAAATCAGTTAAAAAACCGATAAATCGGTCGAACCAGCAAAAACCCGTCCTCCAAAAATTAGTTAAAAAACTGGTGAATCGGTCGAACCAGACTGATTTTTCTGGTTTGAGAGGGTCATTTTTTTTAATTTTTTATTATTTTTGATTAAAAATAATAAATGTCAAATTATATTTATTTTAATCATATATATAATAAATATCAAATTATATATAAATATAAATATATGTATATCGGTTTTTTCTGTTTAATCGATTCGATTCTGTAAAACTTCTAATCCTTTGATTCTATGTTTTCACTGGTTCTTTAACCAGTCCGATTCTGAAAATATTGTGGAAATATGGGTTCAAACGTATCAAAGTTGAACTTGATGCTAGAGTTCCAATTCTTCTTTTGGGCAACAGAAGCATTCGGTCTACTCCTCACCAGACACTATTATGAATATTTGGTGTCTCTTGAATATGAATTGGATTGTGGAGTTAGCTAGTATCTACAGGGAAGGTAATTATGCAGCAGACTTCCTGGCAAATATAACCATTTCCTTGTCAATGGTGTTGTCTGAATTTAGCAGCCTCATAGTAGTATAGTTCAATTTCTTAGTTTGGATGAGTTGGGAATAAGAGGGTTTCTATCCCTTGAGTTTTTTTTTTTTGCCTTTTATTTTATTTGAGTTATTTCTCTGTTTTTGTCTACCAACAAAAAAAATCATAAGCTTACAATAATTTTCTTTTTTTAACGTGTGTGTCCTCAATATTTATAACAGATGTGAATAGTTATTTAATGTGTGTAAAAATAAAAAAAAAATTAAAGTATTTAATATGAATAAAATAATTTTTTAGTGACTAAATAGACAAATGAGAAAAAATTTAAGCATCCAAGGATGCATTTTGCCTTTAAAAATGGTTAAATCTTGTAACAAAAATTTAGGTGATGTTAAAGCCAAGCTTGGTTGATGAGCAAATTCACACATGGCCTATAAGGGCTTGCAACCTGAAATTTTGCTGCAATTCATAAAATAAATAATATTAAAAATATGAATTAATAGTTAAATTTATCCTGAATTATATATATATATTTAATTATTATAACATATTTTTTTTGTCAATTCTATTTTAATTTAAAATTTTAATTATAATTTTACTCAAAATAAAAATTATATGAAAATTTTTAATAATTAAAAGAAAAAAAATCAAATTTATCCTTAAATTTACGATATCATATTATTAATTTAACTTTTAAATTTTAATAGAAATTAATTTAATAATTTAACTTTTCAAATTTAATTTGATAAATCATTATTTTGATTATTAATAATTTATCAAATTCACAAATTAATTTCTATCAAAATTTAAATATTAAATTGATAATATAGTGTGATAAGTTTCAAAGATCAATTTCATTTTTATCTTTTAAATTAATATAAAAATATAAATATTTAATTTAATTTTATATGAGAATTACAACTAAATTTTTGAAAATTGATAATTAAAAATACATAAAAGTTATTAAAAAGAATTATAATTCATCTGCCTCCACATTGTATCTTCTCTTTATCCACGCGATCTAGAAACTAGTCACAAAGTCCAAGTCAATGAAAGGTGGTTTGGTAAGGTGTCATAATTTAGGTTGTCGAAAAAGTCACAAGTCAAGCAAAGTCATGCTAATTTGTAAACGATAAATAATACATTCTCCATTTTTTTATATAAATAATTTTAGAAAAATAATTTTTTTTTATAAGTTATTTTCATATTTTAAGATTGTATTTATTATTATTTTTTAATTAAAAATTAAATTTTTATTTTTAATTCTTTTAATATTAATAATAATAATAAAGAAATATATTAATTATTTTATATTAAAATTAATACATGATAATTAATTTCTTAATTTTGAGGTTGTACTAAATAAAAAAAGAGGATGTAGGTTTTAAATTTTTTACACCAAAAGTTTGCTTGATTGGCAAATCACCATATCTCACTTTACTAATTAAATCATAAGAGTTTTTTTATTTTATCATTGGGACAGAAAATTTATAAAACTCCAACACTCTCCAAATATTAATATTCAAATCCACCAACTAAATGTGCTTTTGAATTTATTGAGGAGAAAACAGTTTTTGTAAACCACTTAAATTAATTAAAAAATATTTTCTGTGTCAACCACCAGTCAACCGCCTATCGCTGGCCGTCATCGAAGGGGAGGCATTATTTTTTTTTTTATTCACTGTTTATATATATATATATATATATATATATATATATATATATATATTTTGATTTTATATTTCTTCTTCAGAGATTCCTAAACCCCATCGCCGCCACACACACCATGTCCATCCCCATCGCCGGTCGCCGCTCAATCGGGGCATTCAGTTATTTGTGCTATTTGTTATTTTTTTAAAAAAAAAAATTCATTTGAAGCTTTTGTTCTGTGATTTTTATTTTTGTGTTTTTTATTTTTTGTTTTTGATTTATAATGTGATTTTTTATTTTTAATATTTTTGGTGAACTTTAGTATTATACTCAATTAATGGGTGGTGCGATATTTTAATTAATATAATTTTTTTTTATTTTTTTTATTAAAAAGATACTAATATTATTTTTTTATTCCATATATTTTTTTTCTTATTCAACAAGTGTTTTCCGCATTTTGGTTTAAAAAAAAAGGGGGAAATCCGTATTTATTTTGGTTAAAAAACTTATTTGTATTGATTTTGGTGGTTTTGCGAGGAGTGGCAAAATAAATATCATTGTTAAATTTGTTAATCTAACTTTTTTTTTTTTTTTTTTTAAAGAATGCGGATTTACTGCTGCACCAATCCAAAAAACTTGATTGGCTAATTTGACTTTGTTTTAGGATAAAAATTTATTTATCTAGTTAATATATATTTCTTAACTAATTAAATAGAATAATTAGTTCATTTTTAGGAAAAATTATATTTCTTACATCAAACAAACAAACCCATTAAAATATTATATAAAAAAAAGAAACAAATAAACTGTATATTCAAATTATAAGATTCAAGAGAGATTATTTTTATTTATATAAATACCATTATATTGACAAATTAATAAATATTATGTAATTAATAAGGATATACATGTTTTTGCTCGGTTAATATACATTCATTCTAATTTCTAATTGAAATATCAACCATTGATTCTATATATATATAAGATTAGTAACGTAATTAAGCCTACCAATTAAAAAAAAAATATGAGTCATCCATGCCAAATATTTGTTTTCGGATTATGATTTAAAAAAAAAAAAAGTAAAATTTATAAGAAATTTAATTAATCTTCTTAAAAAAAAATTAATTAATAATTAAGATATTTATTTTTAAAAAATATTAAAAAAATGTTTGCCAAATATTATAAAAATTTACCATTACCAACCAATTTTGATATAATAATACAAAAATTACTCAAAAAAAAAAAAAAAAAAATGAAAGATTAGAGTTTAAACATAATTGAAGCTTTATAAATATATATTAAACGTTTAAATATAATTATTAAAAAAAATACATGAATAGCACCTTTCATTATTTACAGAAAAAATTAATAATTTCAGTTACGGTTAGTGTAATTTTAAAATAATTAAAACTCTTAGTTCATTTATACTTATTATGATTTGATTGGCTTATAGGATATAGTTAAATTTAAATTTTTTTGAGATGTTACAACATAATTATTTATTATCATTTTTGCAATTATTGTTCAGGTTTAGTATTTGGTTATATATATATATATATGTATTGTAAGATATTAGATTTTATGATTCAATAAAAGAAATTTTATTAATGTAAAAAAGATAAGAATGATGAAGCAATTAATTAGGCTTAATCATAGTTATCTATTTGGCATTCTTCTCATTAAAATAATGAGAGGTCACTGAATTGTATATTGTGGGTAGATTAGAGATGTTATTGTCTATTATAACTTGCTGTAAAATTATATTTTATATAATTATTTGAAAATTTGATAAATTATCTCTTTTGTTCTCTGAGTGCATATTGAAAATTGTTGCAACTTGCGATATTTTTCAATTTATTAACTTGGAAAATTGTAGAGAGATATTGCAGAATTTTTAGCAGAAGTATGTTATAGAATATTATAATATATGATTATATAGTAATGAGTTTTTAAATGAGTTAGGTTCTTATCTTAGAGAAATGGAGAGATATGGAGATAGAATTAGATTTTAAATAATATAAATCTAATAATTAGAAATGTAAAAACTGATATTAATTTTATAAAAATATACATCTTGTTCACGGTTAATATTTACATAATAGAAACATAAGACCTGATAGAGATTGGATGTATTTTAGGCTTAAAAGATGGTTTTTTACGGATAGATTTCTTAGATGGTGTAAATGAATTTATTAAGTTTGTAACATCTCAACCTCAGTTTATGGACGAAAGCAAGATAGGATGTTCATGTAATTATAAAAAATGTCAGAATCACAATTTTCTTGATATGAATACTATTAGATTGCATCTTGCATAAAAAGGTTTTGTTTTGGATTATTACAATTGTTATTTACATCGGAAAGTCATTATATGTGAAAGCTCTACCAGAATAAATTATAGCTATCGGATTATGTTGTTGGTGAATAATCTTCTAATGCTTATGAAACCATAGTGCTGGATGTGACTTGTCCTAAATTTAATTGGAGTGGGAGGGATGAATCTCTGAATCTAGAATCTCATAAGAAGTATGACATGTTAGATGTAGTTAATAAAGAGTTATGACATGGTTGTAGAAACCATTCGAAATTATCTGCAGTTGTATGGATGTTGAATATAAAACTTGAATTCCATTTATCTGAAAGTGTTATGATGATATATTGATCTTTTAAGGAGTTATTGTCTAAGGATAATACAATGGTCAATAATTTCTATAACACTAAGAAATTGATGTAAGGTTTAGAACTATCCACACAGAAGATTCACTGTTGTAAGAATAATTATATGATATATTTGGGTGATGTTAGTGATTTAAAGACATGCAAGTTTTGTGATTTTCCTAAATATAAGCCAAGGTGTCGAGGTGCTAGTAAGTCTAAAACTGAAGTCACTATGAAGAAAATATATTATTTTTCTCTAACTCTAAGATTACAAAGACTAAACTTCTGAAGTCTCTGCTGCCGCTGCAAAGTACATGAGATGGCATGCTAAGTATAAAGTAGATGATGGTGTGATGCAACACTCTTCAGATGCAAAAGCATATGAAATCATTTCAATCATGTTAATTCATTTTTTGCTTTTGAAATTCGCAATATATGTTTTGGTTTGTCTACTGATTGTTTTTAATCATTTGGTCAATCGGGATAACAATATTCATCATGGTCAATCATAGTCTATCCCTATAATTTGCCTCCATGGATCTGTATGAAGGAGGAATATATGTTTTTATCTGTTATAGTTTTCAAACCAAATAATCATAAACAAAAGTTGGATGTATTCTTGCAGCCTTTAATTGCATAATTCAAGCAATTGTGAAAAATTGGGGTCGAGATGTTTGATGTATTGACTAAATAGAATTTTCAGATGCGAGCTACTCTTATGTGGACTTTCAGTGATATTTCGACTACGACCCTTGCACCACCCACCACTATTGCACCATCCAACACCTCCACACCTTCCACATCCTTTGCACCATCCACCACCTCTACACCACCCACAATCACTGTTATATCCACCACATCTACTGAACCCCCTTGACTTCTACACCACCTTCATCATCAAAAGCTACTATACCTCCAACTCCATCTCTTACGAATGATAATGATATATATATAGAATCTCACGACCTAATAAGCGATCCATTATTACTATCATTGATGGGAGGTATATTCATATATCATAATAATGTTGGAAAATTAATATAAAAATGATAGATTTTATGTATTTAATTGTAAACTCATATTTTTTTTTTTTAGTTTGGATCCATCTGTTGATTGATACTCCAGCACTATATAGAAGATTTTCCAAGAGAAGCTTGAGGTAGAAGGTTACTTATGGAAGAAAGTACCCACTTCAACCAAGGATTTTTATTGGGCAGAGTTTCAGGAATGCATAATAAAAGAATATGTATTATCAAATTTGGTGAATGAAAATATTGTTGATATGAATCAGATGCTTGAATGTTTTTTATGATGTTGATAAGGTGGATGGAATGTAATGGAGGCCCAGATGTGGCAAAATTAAGCTTTGTATGTGTGAATATTCGATTTGATAATTGAGGGTAAATTAGAAGTATTTGAAATTTTTGATTGCAAGAGGTTAATACTTATATTATATGGGAGATTTTGTCAAAATTTAGTAGAATATTATTGATAGTATAAATTGATTAACTATTAGCATTTAAGTAGTTATTTTATATTAAAATCCAATTTACCAACTTTTAATTTTGTGAAGTTGACATATTATAGCTAAAAATGTAACTTTTGAGTTTGAAATTGGTTGTTGTGATCATTGAATGATTTTACAAGTATTAAAAATTATTATTTTCATCAGGTAAATATTCATATTATAGAGGAGATTTTATTAAAATTTTGATATAATTATATAAATTTATGTTGAATCAATTTTCCCTTTTACTATAATTAATTTACTAATAATTTTATGTTTGGTGAATTTGTAAAGAAATAATTCCAGTGGAATTAGGCCATTGATATTTCAGTTAAGACGACATTTCTTAAGAAGGCTGCCCTGCGGTATAAAGATATGTTGAATGAGGTGAAGGGCAAGGAGAAGCCAACATGGATACCAAATGAGCTATGGGATAGATGGTAGCGGTATTAGGCTTCTCTTGAATTCAAGAATATTTCTAAACAGAGATACGAAATCAAATGACTAAGATCGAAGTTCAAGAGTCTATCCATTTAAACAGACAGTAAGGTCGATAGCCCATATGCAGTATAACAGACTATTGGTAATAATTTTTCTTTACACTTTTTATTTAAATTTCTATTAAATGAGAATATAATTTTTTATTTACAGTATAAGAGATTGAGAGGCCTCTTGCCCGTTTAACGTTTCGTCCACACACACACACCAATAAACACGATATGTAGTCATTTGTGAACACAAGATCTCAGAGAGTTCATGTAAGTAACAATGTTAAATAAATGTATTATTTAAAATTAAGTGTTTATAATTACCTGTTTTGTTAATTTAAATTAATGTGACATGACAACTTAAATTTTAAAATATAGAAGAATATCAGTAATTCTCGCGAGCAGTCATTGCAACCAGCTCCAAGATCTACTAAGCCTTCTCCAATGGATGAGTGAGCTTTATATCTCCAAGTTGTTGGGGGACCTTAGAAGGGCAAGATATGCGACATCAGTTCTTAGGCCCCTCATTTTTATGCAATCTAAGTGTCAACTCTTTTTTTTTTTCTGCCCCATCCCTACATTAGAGGCTATTCAACAAGAAATAGGTATGCAAGTAAAGATGCAAGTACAAAGGTGAGTACAAGAGGTGGAGAGTCACTTTATAGAGCATAACAGGCTGCATTACTAGCGTATGTAGCAGATATAGTAGATGCGGATGGTAGTTGTATCCACTAGGATACCTCTTCGATTTCCATCATATCAGCCTGCTGCTCCTACAAAATAGCCTCTAGCTACTGCATTTCAGCTTTCTACACAACAACCTCCTGTTTTGTTTGCTCCTCAGCCAACTGATCCTAGGATTGGTGGAGATGGTGCTACTGCTTCAGATACTGATTATTTTCTTGATCTTGAGAATTCTGATGATGTAGAGCATACTACATATATTAGTTAGATTCATTATATTTTGTTACAATTTTGGCATATTATTATTAATTTTGTACATATTTTTCTAATTTTATAAATTAATATATAATTTATTAATTTTAATTAATTATTAAATATTTATATATAATATGAGTTTTAAATGTTTATATATAATTTGGGAATTTTAAATATTTATATGTAATTATCAAATATATTTTTAAAATAATATTATAATAAAAAAAATTGTGAAATTTAATTTACCGATGGAATTTCGACGAAGATAACGAATTTACGAACAGAATGGAATATACCAACTGAATATATTGATGGAATAATCGACAATACAGACCAATAGATTACTGATGGAAAAACTCTCTAGATGATCAACTAATTTACCAATGGAAGTATAACATTTACCAACCAAAAATTTCGTCAGTAAATTATCGACCAACTAGATTTTCCATTGGTAAATAATTACCGATGGAAATTTGGAAAGGTTAAAATATTTTATAATATAATAATTCATTTAATGGAAATTTGAAAAGGTTAAAATATTTCATAATATAGTAATTCATTTAACTTAAATAAAAAAAAAAAAAGATTTTGAGAAATTACAATATATTATACTATAATATTTCAAAGGATTAAAATGTATTATATTTTCAAATTTTGAGAATGAAAGTGCTATATAAATTAAAATGGCAGGGACTAAAATTTAGTAAAAAAATTTTAGTTTTATATAAGGACTAAAATATAGCTTATTAACAAATATAAGGGACTAAAAGTATTATTTTTTAAACAGTAAGAACTAAAGTGATTAGTAAGATAAATATCAAAAGTATAATTGTAATTTACTCTTCAACATTTACTACTTATAATTTTTAATGAGGAAAAAAAATTATAAGAGCATTATAGTAATTTTGTTATTCTAAAAAAAGTCAAATGGAGTGTAATTAACCACTCCCGATATGTAATAGATAATATAAATTTTAATTGAAACATGCAAAAAATTTAATGATATAAAATAAAAATTAATGAGATACTCTATACTAATTTAGATTTAGGGATGAAAGCTAAATCGACCTAATTCGACAAATAAAATCAAACTGATTAAATTAAATTAAAATTGATATTTTTATAATTTATTTAGTTTGGTTTAGTTTAAAAATAAAGTAAACTAAAAGTTCGGTTTTATTTGATGTTAGA
This sequence comes from Aleurites moluccanus, assembly GCA_948193065.1. NCBI lineage: Eukaryota > Viridiplantae > Streptophyta > Magnoliopsida > Malpighiales > Euphorbiaceae > Aleurites > Aleurites moluccanus. Next base: position 168 of record CANXYC010153210.1, on the reverse strand, counting down.
ATATTTTTTTTTTAATTTTAAATTAAATCAAACCAAAGATATATATATATATATATATATATATATATATATATATATATATATATATATATATATATATATATTTTTTTTTATCTTAATTATAATTATATATATTTAATTTTTTTTTATATACAAAAACATATTTTT